>RJWM01051645.1:0-10358 GCA_004363535.1 Dasyprocta punctata
GGCTTGCAGCTTGCAGCCGCCATGAACTGTAGCCCCGTCATCCCATGCTGCCTTGGAGCCTACTTTATGGACTGAAACTCCCGAGAAACTATAAGAATAAACCTTTCCTTCCCTAACTTTGGGCATCAGGTATTTTGTCTCGGCAACGAGCAAAAAGTAACTAAGACACAGGTTAACTTTCAAAAGCTAAGAGAACAAACCCAACAAGCTGACGAGAACCCAGCAACATTTCTCAGTTGACTCACAGAGGACTTTACTAAATTTACTGATGTTGAGCCTGCAATGCCTGAGGGAATCATTTTATTTAATTCTCACTTCATTTTCCAGGCAACCCCTGACAGACAAATGAAATTTAAAAAATTTAATCTAGACCCTTAATCCCCATAAAAGAATCTCTTATATGTGGCCTTACATGTCTTTAAAAATAGAGAGAAACTATTTAAACAAGACAAATTAGAGCAACTTAAATTACAAGCTAAACATTATTGTTATGGTTTATATTCCTATGGGCCTGCCAAGTCTCATGTAATCATGGCATGGACCTGGCTGAGTCTAGCATTCATGATTACTTTGATGTTTGGTGCTGATATTGGTGGTGTGAGTGTGTCACCTGCCCAGGGGTGGAGCTGAGATACAGTGTAAGGGTGGAAAGAAGGCACATCTCCCCCTCTCTTGCCAGTTCGTGCCTTGCTGTTTGTGGTGGCTGTGAATGACTGCCCCCTCCAGCCATGCCACCCTGCCTTGCAGCCAGCTGAGTATGGACGGAAACTTCCCATATTGTAAGAAATAAACATTTCTTTCCCTAATTTTGGGCATCAGGTATTTTGTCTCAGCAATGAGAAAAAAGTAACTAAGGCAATGATTTAGAGAAAATTAAATTTCAGGCCAAACTTCAGGGCCTATTTTTCACTGCGGCATTCAGAGCTCAGAGAGATACACCAACAGAGGAAACTGCCAACATGGCTACCAAGCTCCAAGCCCCTCCAGGACAATGCTTCAAATACAACCAGGCAGGACACTGGGCAGAAGCCTGCCCAAGCCCAAGCTCTCCTCCTGCACCATGTCCCCTCTGCAATCCAGAGGACCACTGGAAGTTCGACTGCCCTGTCCAAAAGAGAGCAGGTAAGTCATCAACTTCCCTGCCCTCATGGGAGCCAGCAACACTGCCACCTCTGCCTCTGGGTCCATCTCTGGCTGATCTGATCAGATTTGCTGCTGGAGAAGATTGACAGGGCCCAGGGTTGATGGACCCCACCAAGGTGACTCTCTCAGAACCCTGAGTTTCACTGGACATCTCAAGTAAAATGCTTTCTTTCCTTATCAACACCGGGGCCACATATGGTGTTTGACCTGAGTTTTCAGGCCAATGCCCTCGATCACAAGTCTCCATTGTGAGGGTTGACAGTAAGCCAACTCAGCCTCTACAGACAGGCCGGATTCCCTGTCAATTTCAAGATTTATTCTTTATGCACAACTTTTTAATTATCCTAACCTGTCCTGTACCTCTTTTAGTCAGGGACTTACTACAAAAACTCAACTTTTCGTACACCTTCAGCCTTCCTACAGTCCTCATACATCGCTACTCCTACTCTTCCTCTTCCTTCTTCTCTTGTTGATCCAAGAGTTTGGGACACCTCCAACCCTACACATGCTACTCATGCTACACCAGTCTTAATCCATCTCAAGGATCCCTCTGTTTTCCTTTGTGTCCCACAATACCCCATAGCCCTCAAACATCTATAGGGACTCAAACCTCTTATCCACCACCTGCTATCAAATGGGTTTTTAAAAATTATACATTCACCTTATAATACCCCCATCCTCCCTGTGCTTAAACCAGACGTTTCCTATAGATTAGTACAAGATCTTAGGGCCATCAGTAATTCAGTCATGCCAATTCACTCCATTGTCCCAAGCCCCTGTACTATATTATCTCACATTCCCCCATCTACCTCTCATTTCTCAGCACTAGACCTCAAAGACACTTTATTTACACCCAGATTGCCAAGATCTCTTCCCTTTGTCTCCACGTGGACAGACCCAGACACTTTCCAGACTGCCCAACTTACATGGACTGTTCTACCTCAAGGCTACAGAGAGACCACACTTTTTTAGTCAAGCCCTCACCACTGGTCTTGCTTCTATTGATCTTCAACTTAATATATTCATCCAATATGTGAGTGATCTCCTCGTTTGTTTCCCTACCCATACCCCAGCTACACTCATTACTGCTATTCTACTCAACTTTCTAATCAAGGATACAGGGTTTCCCCAACCAAAGCTCAGATAGCTTTACCAAAGGTCAAGTATTTAGGACTCACCCTCACCTCTGTCACATGTTCTATAACTTCAGATCACAAACATTACTTGGTGATCTCCTGGTACCAGTTATAAAACAACAAGTATTATCCTTCTTAGGCTTAGCAAACTTCTTCCACCTCTGGATCCCTAATTTTGCCTCCTTGGAACAACCTCTATATGGAGTTACAAAGGACTCCCTACCAGAACCATGAGACCCCACAGCCCCAATTCACTCATCATTTCTCGGACTAAAGGAGTCCATACTTAGAGCCCCTGCTCTGACTCTCCCTAACCCAACCCTATCTTTTATACTATACACCTCAAACCAAGGACACAATGCTGTGGGAGCCCTAGGTCATCAAAAGGGACTTTCATTTCAGGCAGTAGCTTACCTCTCCAAACAATTAGATGACACAGTGTGTGGATGGCCCTCTTGTCTTTGCACACTAGCAGTAGCTGTTGTTTTAACCCAAGAAGCAAAAAAGTTCACCTTCGATCAAATGATCACAGTCTATTCACCATATCGTATTGCTGACTTACTCTCACACAAGACACTCCCTGCCTTGATGACTCCATCACATTTACAACAGGTACACTTAACACTTATACAAGATCCCACAATCACAATCTCAACTAGCAGCCCCCTTAATCCAGCAACAGTACTCCCCACCTCTGAGACAAATACGACTGCTTTCCATGACTACAACGAAGCTCTTCAAATGATGGCCATCCCTTTCCCTCACATTTACAGCACTCCCCCATCTACAACCTCAGACACATGGTTTATAGATGGATGTTCAACAAGCACTAACACTCAAAGGAGAACAGGATATGCGATAGTCAATAGGTCTAAAGAGATTGAAGCAAGCCTGCTGCCTCACAAAAGGCAGAACTTATTGCCCTGACACAGGCCCTCACCCTAGCTAATTACAAATTAATTACCGTATACACTGACTCAAAATACACCTTCAGCATTCTTCACTGTTATGCTGCCATATGGCAGGAAAGGGGTCTCAGCGGCACTCAGGGGACTCCTATCACAAATGCAACTCTCATTGTTAAGCTATTAGAAACTGCCCAACTCCCAAAACTGGTAGCAGTCATTCACTGCAAAGGACAGCAATCCTCAACAGACTTTATTTCCCAAAGTAATGCCTTCGCAGACACACAAGCTACACTAGTTTCACAACAGCCGTGCCTCTCGCACCTCTTGCCATTAGTTCCCAGTGATTTTCCTTTTCCTGCATACTCTTCAAAACAGCTACAATTACTTTAAAAACCAGGATTCACACAAAATGCTCAAGGGTGTATCTTTCAAGGATCAAAACTGGTACTTCCAGATCAACAGGTTAAAGACATTGTTACCAACCTACACAATTGGTTTCATGTAGGCTCATTATCACTATATAGAATCTAAGCTCCAGTGGTTACACACCCTTCTCTGAGACTTACCATCAATGAGGTAACTCTTATCTGTCACCTTTGTGCAAAAACCTCTCCTCAGGGACACATACCACCTCCTTCTTTTCCCACTCACCAGTTTGTGGACAGATCCCTAGCCAGGACTGGCCAAAAGCCTTTATTCACGTGCCTAAATACAAAAATATGAGATATCTTCTCACCTTAGTCTGCACCTTTTCAGGATAGATAGAGGCTTTTCATACAGCCAAGGAAGCTGCTGATGTGGTGACAGAAGTCTTATTACAATAAATCATTCCCAGGTTTGGCCTACTTCAAAGTATACAATCAGACAATGGCCCAGCTTTAATTTCCCAAATCACACAGCGGATCTCCACAAACGTAAATATCAACTGGTGCTTACATATACCATATCACCCACAGTCTTCAGGAAAAGTAGAAAAGGCAAAAGGACTCATAAAATCTCACCTCACAAAACTCATTTTAGAGCTACACCAGTCTTGGCCTCAGCTGCTTCTCTTAGCCTTAACCAAACTTAGAGCTCTTCCACAAGAACCTACCCTTTTAAACTATTCAAGCTCATGTATGGGAGACCCCTCATGTTACAAATCTTCCTTCTTCCTCAGACCATCCTCCCCTGGCTGATCTATCCCAATTTGTTCTTTTCTCTGACATCTGCTACACCAACATGCTGATCTTTGTCTCCCTCAGCCTTCGGGTGGAACATCCCTCACCCCTCCCATATCACCAGGAGACTTAATCTATATCAAATTCCCCAAGTCCACAGGTACAGGATTTCAAACAAAGTGGAACGGGCCCACCTGGTCTACCACAAAACCCCAGTGGCTTTCAAGGTTCCTGGACTACTGTGTTGGTTCCACAACACTCAAACAGAGATACCTACCACTACCTGGTAATCTTGATCCTGAACATGCAGAGTGGATACCACACATCTTATCTCCCATCCGCCTTTATCTCACCAGGAGTTCACAGTCGCAACCCTCAGACTAACTCATGTTTTGTTATTTTATCTGGTTTTGATCCTTACACTCTATTACTCATTCTTTTTGCCGCAGGATTTTGGTCAGTCTTTCTTGAAGACTTTCACATCGTACATAAAATTGCTTTCATACTGTTGTACATAACAACTATCTTAATTTTCTCCACCCTCAACTATTTAGTTAAACATGAGATCCCTCTGGGTCTGGCTTCTCAGCTCACTTACAATGGCACAATCACAGCATATCCCACTCCTAGTCTATAATTTCCCAAACATAATTCAATGGTCAAACCTTACATTCCTCATGCTTCCCACTCTGTCCAGCCCGACCTCTGAATCAAAGACAAACCTGGCCTACACTCTTACTTTTACCCTTTCAGATTGGGGGATAATTGCTTGCTGTAACTTCACTCCTCCCAAATCCCTGCTCACTTTTTGGATTCCCTACTAACATTGCAGCCCTTATGCCCAAACCTGAGATAAGGGAAAAACTAATCAAAATGGAGTAACTTGCCAATCTGACATAATCTTTGTTATGAACATTGCCTAGTTATAACCCCCAAGCCTTCCACAATGTGTCAATGGCAATGTGTCAATCCCTACTGTCTTATGTCGACAAGTGGGGATGTGAAATCATCAGCATACACGCAAGAGGAAACAGTCAGATCCATTCATCTCAGTCACAAGAAGTTATGGAACAGAGGGCATAAAACAGGTAAGATTCACAATCAAAAATGCATCACACCCCCAATATCTCTTGGGAAATTTCGGGGGCCTTTATTTCTATAATCATCATGGACATAACCCACTTAAACCGACCCCACAAGGCAACTTCCTCACTCTATGGGTGTCTCACTTACATTTTTCTTGTTGCTGAGACAAAACACCTGACACTCACAATTAGGAAAGGGAAGGTTTATGTCTTACAGTGCTTGGAGGTTTCAGTCCATGCTTAACTGGCTCCAAGGCAGCATGGCATGGTGGGGGAAGGGGCAGCCATTCATGGCCACTGCAAACAGCAAAGTGTGATCTGGGCAAAAGATAGAGACATATGCTTTCTTCCTGCCCTTACACTGTATACCGGCTCCACACCTGGGTGGGTGCAGGGCTCACACCACCAATCCCAGTGCTAGACAACAAACCAATCGTGAATGCTAGACTCAGCCGCATCCATGGTTATATGAGGCTTGAGGTGGGGCCATAAGAACATAAACCATGGTAATGGATAAAACCCATAACCCAAAACCCCATCATCAAAATCCCAGTGATGCCTACCTCAGGGCCACAGATAGTCCCATACTAAACTCAACCTATTTCCCTACTCCTGTCACAAACATGCCACCTTATTACACTCCACCAATATTATGGAATGCTGGCTTTGCATTCTCTATCAACAAAATGTTTATATGACTTCCCCCAAATATTGGAACGCTTCATACCTATCCTATCCACATAACCCAGCCATAGTGGGATCTCTCTCCATCTATGGTTCTCCTGACTGGTCAACTAATCTCACTTGCCTGGTATCTTTGTCCCAAAACAATTCTCACCAAATGGGGGACCTTCCATATTGTACTCACATTACCTCCAACCAAAACTAAGCCATCTGTCCTCCCTGAGACTGGTTTATAGGGTGCAAAACAGGGGCCTATTCTTGTCTTCCTCCCAGTGGGCAGGGTTTTGTACTTTAATCCTTTTAGTTCCAGCTCTAATATTAAACTCTCAGGAGGCTATAGAAAATGCCTCTACTTCCCAACTGTATAACGATCACCTCTCTTGGGAAACAAGGGCCATCCATGTCCCAGCCCTTGTTAGTGTGGGCATTCTCTCCCTTCTCAGGACAGGTCTTGGGGTAAGGGGAATAGGTGCAACAGTCCATTTATGCCATCAACTCTCTCTGGAACTTCATCAGCAGACGTAACACATAACCAACTCAATCCATTCACTTCAAAACCAAATAAATAGCCTTGCAGCATCACTCTCCAGAACTGACAAGCTCTAGATGCTCTTACAGCAAAAGAGGGAGGCACCTGAGCTATGCTGGAAAAAGAATGTTTCTTTATAAATGAATTGGGAATCATCATGTATAAAGTGTCTCCATAACTAGTTAGACAAAAAGTGCCAACAGTTAGGCTATACATATTCTTCCTTCTAACCATGGTCCTGGTGGAACAACACATTTGGATTATGGGCTCCTTTTCTTCTACTTCTCCTGGTACTTCTCCTGGTACTTCTAATTATAATGACCTGTCTGCTCATACCACCTTTTAAAAAAATTTTTTAAACAATTTCTCCAATCTAGAATGTGCACGTTCACCACCAATGAAATCCTTGTCCTTGCAAAAACACCTGGTACCAACTTCTACATGGGCAACAACCATCATCTTGTCAACCCTCCTAAAACCCAACATGATGCCCCTGTCCAGCAGGAAACAGTTTAAGAGAGTTGTCACCTCCTATCACCAAAAAATTGGAATGACAGGTTTTTGCTCACATAAATCTGCCAGGACATCATGGTGGAGTTTCAGCATGGGGAGGAGAACACAGAAAAACACCTTATCAGACTTCTTCCTGACCCAAAGTAGAATTCCTGCCTTCCCTTCCTTCACATGGCAAACAGTCCCCGATCCCCAGATGAAGCACTATCCTGTCCTAACCATCACCAGCGAGATTAGCCCTACCCTGATGGCAATTAGTATTAGCACCCTCTAGCCCTTTGTCTGCAGAGAGCTTTTGCACCACCTGCAGAGCTCTCCTGTGCCCTCATTGAAGGCCTTTTCTGCTCTTTGTCTCCTCTCCTGCTTTTTTTGTAGTACTTCTCAGATTGAGTGTCAAAAAATAATCATCTAGGGTATACCAGAACTGTATCCCACCTTTCTGGAGCCACATCCTGCCTTTTCAGCTCTGGGCTGAGTGCTGTACTTAATGTTAAGGTATTCTTATACTATATTAAAAACCAAAGATAAAAAGAAGTCGATCAACATATATTTCACTAGTCCTTCAAAGATTCCGAGCATCTAATGTCCTGAGATTTTACTGCTTTTCCTCATCTTTCCTCAGTCTGCAGCTCATTCAAGGATCATCAGAAATAACTCTAGCTTTTAAAATTAAATTATTTCACCAAATCCCACACCTTGAATTTATCCAAATTGTAGAAATTTGTTTGTTCCATCCATCCATCAAAACACCAGCCTCAGGAATATTCAGTTGTAAATAGGGACTTCATTTATGTTTGGGTTAGAGGTCTGTGCATTATATGCTGCCATAATATTTACCTTGATTTGGGTCATGTCCTGACACATTGGAAGAGATTGTGATTAAGACCCATAATTAATCTGGTAGAGGAAATGTCATGGCAGATTAGCTTTCAGGCAGCAGCATGGATACTGTTAGTTTCTGTAATCAGGGGAAAAGATAGGGCCAGAACATTTGGAAAACTTATAGTTTATCCAGAAAGGAAATGCCTGTAGTGTTAGAAACAGTAGGAGCATGGTTGCTGAAAAGATTAACATTAAAAAGAAGCCAAGTATTTCACATAAGGACAGGAAGGAAGATGGCTGAAGACAATTTAGGAATCGTCAAGATGTCATCCACCACAGGCTTACAGGTGCAAAAGAATAAACCTTTCATTTGAGAAGAGAGTTACTAGCTTCCCTGCTAGGGAAGGGCTGCATAAGGAATTGGTTCAATGGAACTCATTTCACCATAATTAAACATGCAAAATTCAGAAGTCGCTGTAACCATGGTTCAAGAAGGCCTATTACTTAATTAGGCAACACACATTGGCATCCTCTACATGATGCTTCTTTTACAGGCATGCAGAGTACAAGAATTATGGGGTCAGGAAGGCATATTAAGATTAAAATGAGTCATTTGGAGGCAAGGGGTAGAGGGCTGTAGTTTAGCTCTAAAATGTCCCCCCATAGTCCCCTGTATTTGGATTCTGATTGGACTATGTGGCTTCTACACTCATCAGGGGATTCATACATCAATGAGTTCAGTAACTGTATTTGTTGTTAGGAGACAGGACCTCATTGGAAGTGAGTCACTGAGGAAATGACATGGAAACATGTATCCTTGTCCCTGACTCCTCCTTCTGTCTCCTGACTGACAGAAGAAGAGCAACTTTCTTCCACCATGCTCTTCTTCAATGGTGTTTTGGCTTTGCAGCTGGTCAAGTATGCATGAACTGAATCCATCAACCAAAATAAGTCTCTTCTTTGAATCTATGAGTGTCAGGCTTTGTGTCCCAGTATTGGGAAAATGACTGAAATACGCACCAACATGTGACAGTTTGCCTTCTTAGGGTTAATCTAAGAGGTAATATCCATTTATGATTTTTATTTGCATTTTCATAGTGATGTTGAATATCTTTTCATGAAACTCTCTTACTTTCTCATCAGTGAGCCATACTACCCAACACTCAAAATTTAAGGAAATATTTATTTTTTCTCAGTTTGTAGATGTTTCAGTACATAGTTGGCCGGCTTCAAGACAGGGTGTCATACAGAGGGGCATGACAGAGGAGAATTGTGAATTACTCTTTGCATATCAGGCAAGAGAGAGACAGATAAGAGAGAGAGAGGGAGAGAGAGAGAGAGGAGAGAGAAAAAGAGACAGAGGAGAGAGAGATGAGAGGGGAGATAAAGATGAGAGAGGGGAAAGAGAAATGAAAGAGAGGGAAATGAGAGGAGAGACAGTTGAGAGAGAGGAGGGAGAGAGAGAGGTGAGAGAGAGCAGAGAGAGAAGAGAGAGAGGAGAGAGATAGTGGTGAGAGAGAGAGGACAAAAGAGAACTTTATCTTTTTCTTTTCATTTTATTTCCCAGAGTAAAACGAAAGAAAAGGAAACAAATAAAGCCATTCAAAACAGAAGAATGATAGCTATAGATGCATTTGAAAATCAACAACGAGTACCATAATGGCCTCACATTATGTTCAAAGTAGCCATCCAGGAGGGCCTCTAAGAAGGACAAGGCAAAGACTGCCTTCCAGGGTCCTGCGTGACTGGTGTGGACGCCAGGAAGACAAACATGCACATCCCCACTCTGTATGCCTAATGGTGCGTGGGCTAAGAATCAAGGACAAAGCCCGCAGAATCCCCCCATAAAGCAATCTCCTCCTTTGGAGGTATGGTTACATTGATAGTAACTAAGGCACATAAAACAACTAAATGCTAGTATTGTTTTGTTCATTTTGTAGGATTGGGGCTGGCAGCCTGAGCATCTCTTTGGAAGATGATAGTACCCAATGTAGCAAAAAAGGAGGATTCTCTTGTGTCTTGACTTCGAGACTCAATATTGTTCTTGTTGGTTCGCTTTATTCTGATTAATTTTTTGGTCTTACTTTATACTCTGTTTTTATTGGTTTTATTGTGTTTTTGGTTTTGCTTTTATTTTTATGGTTTTTCTTTGATTTTACAATACCTGCTGAAAAGGTCAACTATTCTGAAAATAACAAGAGAAGCCAGGCATTGTGGTGCACACCTTTAATCCCACCACTCGGGAGGCTGAGGTAAGAGGAGCATTGTGAGTTCGAGACCAGCTTAGGCTACAACATGAGCACAAGACCGGCCTGAGCTACACAGTGCGACCATGCCTCAAAAAGCCAGGGCCAGGAGTTTGATTCAGTTCCTTAAGC
>RJWM01051646.1:0-10365 GCA_004363535.1 Dasyprocta punctata
ATCTCTTACATTTCTCCAAACCAAACCCTGGTCACTTATACCTTTTTGATAGAAAAGAGATTATCTTTTTTTTTTTTTTTTAACCTGGAGATTTCTGCTGAGGAATGCAAGGAAGGTATTTAATGAGATTGAATTACTTGATATTTTCATCGTCATCAGGACTGAAAATCACTAGAGAGGAGAAGGAGACAGTGGACACCCAGAGAGCGTGGTGATGGGTGGGACCCGGTCATCTGCAGAGCCAAAGCTTCCACCCACTGGAAATCCACTCAGCACTGTTGGACATAGAGCTGCGCCACATACGCATCAGCTAAACAAGCTTCATCTCCTCGTATTCAGCTTATGAAGAGGCCCAGAGTATCAGCCTCTCCTCCAAATGAACACTGCTGTGACTTTTCACAGAAATGGAAATATTTAATGACAGCTCCACAGGTAAGTCCCCAAGTTCAGTTGAGGAGGTCCTTGGAAATGCCGTGATCTGATGCTTCTGAAGAGCTGATCATTCAACTACTTGCTAGAACTAAGGAGATACTTTGGCATACTTGCCTATTTGCTTAGGATGTCTTTTGTTTATTTGCTTTGTGACCAATGGAATTTAATGTACACTCCAAAGCCTACACAGCTTTTGAGTAGCTACTGGGTATTTGAATCCAGATCTGTCTGACTCCTAGATGAGGAACTATTTCTTCTCCTACTCAAAGAATATTAATGACAATTGTTCAATTAAGAATGCTTTGGCCGGGCTTGGTGGTGCACACCTTTAATCGCAGCACTCAGGAGGCTGAGGTAGGAGGAGCCTTGTGAGCTCAAGGCCAGTTTGGGGTACAACGCAAGCACAAGGCTGGCCTGAACTACATAGTGTGACCCTGCCTCGAAAAAGTGGGGCCAGGAGTTTGGCTTAGTGGCTTAAGCACCTGTCTGGCAGGTGCGAGGTTGTGAGCTTGATCCCTGGTGCCCCAAAAATAATAAAAATAAAAAAAATAATAATAATGCTTTGTAGATTTTTGGTTAAAAAACATAATATTTTCATTTTTAAGTGTCTTTTCGGATACTTCTTGGCTGATCTGAATGACTGCTTTGCATTCATTTTGTATCTTGTTGTATTTTATTCTATCTTTTTGTGGTATAAGAGGTTGAATTATATAAATTCACAAAAGCTAGGAATGTACTCTACCACTAGTCTTCATTCCCATTCCCACTCCTTGAATTTTATTTTCATTATTTTGTTTTATTTTGTTTTGTTTTGCTTTTGTTTTTGTGAAGAAACGTATTCATCATTTTGGAACATTTTGATCTCATTTTCTGCATTCCTTAGTCACAAACTATCACAAAAGATTTTATTGAGAGCTTAAAGACTCAAGAATTTTCTTTTCCTGGGTTTTCTAGCAAAATTGATGTTCTCCAAATAGTACAAGTGAGTGCATGTTGTGATTCCTTCCCAAAACCTCCCCTGGAGGTATGCTGGCCTGCATATTTGGAGAAGAGCTCGTCCTAAACCCCAGTTAGACGCACAGTGTAGAGGGTTTTCCTCAAAACAACTGATGGCACTAGCTTATTTCCTTTTCAAAGATTATTTCACTCTTGGAACTGCAGTCACTGATCCCAGCTCACCAGCAAGCATCTGCTGCTCATTGATAGCATGCCAGGCATGCATCTCCACTTCTCACTCTGCTGTAAAAGCATCTGTCTGTGTGGCTGCCTTACAGAAGATGTTGATTCTGCAATGACAGGCTTGAAGTACAGACCTAATAGCACAGGTTTCTTGAAAGCAGCAAGCTAATTTTCTCTTTCCCTGTTCTTCCGTAAACACTCCTGATACTTTCACCTGTTTGTGGCCAATGTGAAATTTTGTATTATATTTGAGAAAATACCTATTAATATTCTTAGAGGAAAGCTTAAAAATAAATGTGTTTATCAGCATCTTCCATAAAGCAAATAAGCCTGTAATTCCTAATTTGAACAATTTATTTATAACAGTGTTTAGATAAGGTGAGCTAAGTTACAGTTTCCCCATGACCTTTGGTAGTGCTTTTCAGAGAAGTGATTCTTTTTAATACATCCACAAATGCTGCCGCATTCAATTAGTACTTCCTTGAATTATTGATCAAACAATTAAACTCCTTTAAGGGACTTAATGTCTCACTAATGATGAAGGGGCTAAATTAGAGTGGTATGACCAAAATAGCACTGGATAGAATAATTAGCTAGCTGTGTGACCTTGAATAAGTCACCTGACCACACCCAGTCTTTCCTTATTAATAAATAAAATATCTACTGTATCCTGCCTCTATGTTGATGGAATGCCTAAATGAGGCAACACATGAAAATATCTGATCAAGGGCATATGTAATGTGTATGTTGACATCGTACATGCTATCTTCTATTTTTTTTTTTTGCTGTTGTTGTTGTTTAGAATAATGACATAGAATAGGATACATTTGGTGAACTTGGAGCATACCAGTTATGTATTTGTAGCAAGCAGCTATTCTAAGAACAAAGTGTCTCACTCTCGCTTAATTTCAATTAGTTGCCAAGTGAAGAGCACTACAACTTCTGAAAGCAAGCTTTCCACAATTTGAGCCACATAGATACTCCAAGGATTCTGCAAACTGGAGTCTTATTTCATAAATATTTATGGGTAATCTTCTGGGACCAAGCAGAGCACTCCACTCAGTGAGGCTGCAAGCAGGCACGGGTGGCAGACACAGTTTAAACACGTTGATGTCTTCATGAACAGAGGAGGGAAAGGTGCAACTCAGGCAGCTGAGACGGCTAGGATATGGTCACCAAAAATACAGAAGAGCCAGGGGCAGAAGACAGTCGGATCCCCTATGTGTCCTTGGTTTAGGACTGAGCTGTAAATGGGCAAGACAGGAGCTGCTACCTTGTCATTTTGAGACTTTACCCAGAAATTTGCCAGCACTGAAACATCAGTTTGTAGCCAAACCAAACTGAAGAGACCCCACTAAACTTCTCACACATTTATTTGAGATTCTGGAAAGAACAAATGAGAAATGATTATGTCCGGCAGAAGTGGAAGACTTAAAATAAGAATGAAATTGAAGAAAAGGAAAAGTCTATCAATGACAACAGCATCTGCAACTAATTAAATTCTTTAATAAATTTAAACTTCTCTAGAAGACAATGTACTTCAGATTCCCTATAATACATCATAATGCATCACACACAATGAGCAAAACACAGTTAAAATTACTAAAAACAATGGTATGAAACAATATGAGTCTTACCCAAGAAAAAATCACAGTTTGCTAGAGAAAGAATCCAAGATAAACCTTATTATAATAGGAGACAAAGATTTTAATGCACCTATTCAAAGACTTAAAGAAAATATAATAGTAATATGCAGGCAGATAAGGACAGAAATATAGCTCAGTGGCATGGCGCCCTCCTAGCAAGCGCAAGGCCCTGAGTTTGATTCCCAGTGCCCCCTCCAAATGTACTGATACAGAATCTCAGAAAAGAAAGGATCCTGTGATTCTATTCTAGAAATAAAAAACAAATCACAGTTTCTCAAAGCTAGGAAAAACAATCACTAAATAAGACAAACAGTTGAACTGAGACTGTAATAAATACAATCAATTAGAATGAATGCAAATCTGTAGAAATTACCTAATCTACAGAGCACAAAGCAAAAATGATTTCAAAAGAAAATAAACATAGACTTAGGAAATTGTGCTGTGGTATTAAGCAATCTAATATGAAACAAACTGAAGCCCTAGGAAGTTGGAAAAAAATAAATCAGAAAAAATTTGTGAATAAAATAGACAACGGTCCTGAAATTTGGTAAAAAAAAAAAAAAAAAAAAAAAAAAAAAAAAAAAAAAAAAAAAAAAAAAAAAAAAAAAAAAAAAAAAAAAAAAAAAAAAAAAAAAAAAAAAAAAAAACCCATCAAACTATACACCAAAACTACCTATGCAAATTCGCTTAAAAAATCATTGTGCATTATATATATAACTCAAAATATATCTATTATGCAATTAAACTTAAATGCACTTTGAATTAAAAATTTAAGGGCTAGAAAATATACTCTGAGCTATTTTTATTTTTAGAATGATTTAAAAGTGAGGAAAATAATACGTTTGAAGAACATTTTATGTAGGTGTACTATAGGGTAATTGAGGAATATTAGTGATAAAGAGAAATGTCTTAGAGTAACTAGACTTAATAAAGAAAATTAGAACATTATAAATGAGAATGTACTTTTCATTAAGAAAAAGCATATGCATAGAAGAGTTCTATTAAATAATACAAATGCTATAATGAACCAAAAATATCAGTATAATTCACTATGGTAATTGAGACAAAGAAAAACTGTATAAAATTTTAATGCATGTGTCAAAAAGTAAAATGAATTTATGATAGGACAGCATAACTACTGATAGCAAGATATGTGGTAAAGTTCTTGTAGTAAAATATTAAACCCAGAAATCTATGGGTATCCATCATAAAATTCTTTCAAAACTTTTATACTTTTAAAATTTTTCATGAGAGTACTAGTTAGTGAAAAAGAACAGTTAATATTCATATGATTAGATCAATTTTACATGTCTATATCTGTTAATCTAAACAACCCTTTTGAAGGTAACAATATGCAATATTGTAACCAGTGTCAGATTCCTATCATCTTGTTTTGTAAACCTATAATGTTATTGTATTGGATTTGTTGTTGTTGTCTCTTTTGCTTTTTTGTCTTTCTTTTCTGTGTCTTTTTTCTCTTAAATAACAAAAATTAAAAAATAAAATTTTTCATGATAAATTGTTGTGAATACACAAGATTGTTAAGACAGTTATATAGGTGACTTTCTTGGTTCATCGAAAAGAAATGCTGATGCTAATACTCTTTGGACAACACTTCATGCCTCTATCTTACACTCTGAGTAACTACTATGAAGATAACCATACTCAATGTATTAATTAGTGTTGCTGATCTGTTGCTTTGAAAGTCTTTTTTAATTTTTTCTCTTTAAAATATAAAAAAATAAATTGTGTAAAATTCACTATAAGCATTTGGGGAGAATTTAAAATTTTAGGATTGTTTCAAACTAAATTTAAACAAATTGGGTTACTGTATTCAAAAGTTTCAAACATAAACAAGATTTTTCAAGTTGATTGAATTTTCCACATAGATATTAGACTTTAATTTTTACTAGTGCCTGCCTACATGGAGATGTCACATATGGTTTCTCTTTTTATGTTGTCAGAAACTAAATCTCCTTGGGATTAATGACTGATTTGCACAAGGACTACAGTACAACAGTTATAAGGTCAAAACTAGAATAAAAACCTACTGGTCTCAGATACTTCGTGCAAATTAGAAATTAAGAGATAAAACTATCTTCTCTGCTTAAAGGATTCTATTGATTAGATTTCAGTTTTATATTTTATGGTTAATTGTAAGATTTGGGGGCAATATATCAAAAGAGAAGGAGGAATAATTTTTTTTCATAGGTTTAGATGTACATCTTAATTACTTTTCTCGTCACTGAAACTCAGTGGTTGGTATTCACAGCTCTAAAGTAGGGAAGGATTATTTGGGCTCATGGTTTGTAGGGTTTCAGTCCATAGTCAGCTGATTCCAAGGCGGGACTGCATGGCAGAGGGGCAGTGCAGAGAAGAAATAGCTCATAATGTAGCTGGTGAAGTGAGGAGAGAGACAGAGAGAGAGAGAGGAGGGATGGTGACGTTACCTTTCTAAGTGTCACCTCTGTGACCCATCTCCTACGATCAGGTCTCACTTACCCAATAACACTTAGCTATAAACCCGTCAGTGGACTAATCTACTGATGAGTATCACATTACCATGATCCAATGATTTCCCAAAATCCCCACTTACAAAACGTGCATGAGTTGGAAATGGTGGCACATGCCTGTAATTCCAGCACTCAAGAGGCTGAGGCAGGTGGATTGCCATGGTTTCGAGGCCACCCTGGGCTACACAGTGAGTTCAAGGCCAGCCTGGACTGGACAGCAAGACCCTGTCTCAAAAAAATAAAAAAGTTCCTAAGACCTTGGGGAAACACCCAGCTGTCAACCATTGTGTACTCCACTGTATTTTAATAAAAATATAAACAATGTGCCAGTAAAAATGCAATATAACAGTAAAAATGAAATATGACAATATAAAGATCATAAAACCTATTTTTATTGACTACTAAAACTCGATGAGTTAAGTGTTTTCATGCATCATATTGAATTCTAATGAAAATGAAACAGTGATTGTACTACAGGATTTGAAAATAAAAAGAACTGGAGGAGTGGTTTATTTTCTTAATATCATCCATTTAGTAACCTGCAGAATTAGTTTAAAATGGAATTGCGATATCAAAATACTTAATTTAGCCAGCTAACAGTTTAACCCCGAGCATCACTTGGGAGCATGTTTTCATTTTTATTCATTGACTACGCTGAGCCTCGCTCCTGCAGGTGTCACTTCAGCCAGTCAGTTCTTGTATTGAATAAATTTGATAAAATTGTCATTTTATGCTTCCTGTTATATTATCTTCTCAAAATGTAAAAATATGCAATTTTTGGTCATCGTGTATTCAAGGAATTCGACTGTATGGGTTTAACCCTATATTTAACATATCCCCTGTGCAGTAAAACAGGATTGACAAGCAAAGACCGTTCCAGAATTTTTAGGAATACATTTTACATTGTGGGTTTATCTTTCATTTGTTTTCTTAACACACAAGGAATGGGGATCAGTGGTAGAATATATTTTCTTTCAATAATCCATCCTAGGTTAATAACAAAACTTTTCATTTTTATGAGAGGGTCACTCTTCGGCCTAAGGATATAAAAAATTGCCCCAAAACATTAAATATCTCCAAATCCACTCAAAAGCTTCAGTGTGGGTGTTTCCCATGGTAAATGAGGTCCAGGCGTCAAGGCTGTGACTTGGTAAGCAGTGTGGATTGGTGCTCACTTGTTTCTCTGGTTTGTTGTTGTGAACCAAGACACGTAACAGATAATCAGAACCTCTTTATGTAGAACTTGTTCCTCTCTCTTTAAACCATATGGGGTTTGTCTTCTCACTCTGCTGTGATGCATTATCTAACAGAGTACCAGTTATTCAGGAGAGATGGATTTTATTTTGTTGTTCCATCTCTCTACTTTTGTAAGATGGCTGCTGTTACTGATTCATTATATTTGTGGGTATTTTAGCAAAATTTTAGAGCATAAGCCAATAAAATGGATTACAGCTGCTAATGAAAGGTAGCTTTTACACTGATTATTTATCATGAGGAAGCAAGTATATTGTGCCTGTTAACTATGTGTTATCTACATTTTGAGTCCACAGTATCTGATGTTTTAAGAACTTGTTAATTACTTGGTAACAAAACTGTAGCTATCACATAGAAAATTAGGATTTATAAATGCAAATCAGATCTTCCTTTCAGCTCCCTAAGAAGAAGTTTATGTAATTTAATCCCTTGTAGGTTTTGCACCATTTCCCCTTTTACAAGTGTTGAATCAACATTCCTAATGAGAAATACAAAAAGCTGGTATCGTTGCCTTAATTTTGTTGAGTGAGCTGAGGCTTTGAAAGGTGATATGGCATCCTAAGAATGCAGGTCACCAATGAAGGAAGAACCCAGATTTTTAAAATTCAAAGTCCAAAACTCTTTTATAATATATTATGTTACATCTCTTGGATAAAGAACCATTGGTTTATGCAGAGGAAATCTTTTTTCTTACATAAGACTGTTTCTGATAAAATTTTAACAATAAAGCAAGCAATTTACTTTTCAAACATTACTTTTCAATGATGGATTTATCTTCTGGGCAGAAGACAAGAGATGTAATAGGATGCTATCAAGCCAGGGTCCTGGTGCTAGGTGAAATCACCAACTCCTAGCTGGCTCTGCACCGTGGTTCTCATCTTCACAGGGTGCCAGAGGTGACAGTCAAACTACCAACCAGATTGAGGATGACACCACTATCTTGGTGCAGATTTCTCATTCAGGAATATGCTACCCTACTGCAGAGGGCACAAGAGATGGATTTGGAAAGGGTATGGATTAGACAGAGATACCCTGAGTTTCCTCAAAAAGCTCCAGCTAAGGCTTCATATGTCTTGGGCCTGTATCTTATGGTTGGAAGTCAAGTTTGGTAAGTATAACCTTCAGATGGGGCTAGATCTGAAGGTGATGGCATTGAGTCTAGTGACCTGCTTTAGTCAGCTCACCACTGTCTACGTCCATTGGAGACCAGTGGTGTGATTTAGTGTAGATTATCAGTGTTCATACTAAAATCATAGATCTTCTTGTTTTGGTTAAGGGTGGTTCATGAGTGTTTCTTAAGATCATCAGTATTCTGTTCAAATTTAACACTATTGTTTTTGCTTACTTTGTAGCTTTAGCCAAAGTGACATGGGTGTCACTGTCAATTGATTTTCCCTGTATGTCAGTATCTAGATTTTCTGTAGGTCATAAACAATTATGCAACCTATTCCCACAGAGCCCGGTATTGGGCCAAATAAGCTGCAATCTCCTCTGCAAAATAAACAGAAGTAACTGGATTATGGGACAGAAACAAAGGTCAATGGTTAGTTACATACAGAAGATACCTCTGCAAAGAAATCAACCACCATAACCAATATGCAAAACCTTGCACAGAAAACTGACACAGAAAAAAATACAAACATGAGAAGTCAAGGCAACAAAATGTTCCTCAAAACACCCAACTCCCCCAAACCCAACTTGGGGGCATTTAGGGAGAGGAAATCAAAAGCCACACCACAGAAAGTACTGAAAATGTATCAGTAAGGGTAACAAAACAAATTGATAAGATTCTCAGCAAATTCAAAGAAGATATAACCAAAAAGATAATGATACCAATGAAACAGATGATGGGCGAGTCTAAAGAAGACACTAATAAGAATCTAGGGGAGATAAATAAATAGATGCAAAGCATAAATGATCAGCTCAGACAAGAGTAGGATTCCATGAAATAGTTTGAAGCAGAAATTCAGGAGATTAAAGGTAGAGTTGCACCAATGGGTAGCAAGAGCAACCGACAAGAAGGCAGACTAGGTGACAGTTGGTGATCAGTTAATGAGAGACATCTTAAAACCAATAAGAATACATGAAAAGTGGATCCAATAGCAGTTAGATGTTCCAGAGAGGACTAATCTGAGAAAACAGGAAGGAGGGTCAGGGAAGGGAGGGAATGAAGTTGAAAAAATAAAGAGAGAATTGAAAGAAAAAAAATTATCAAAATAGAGCTTTTGCCCATGGATAGGGGCCAAGAGTTAGAAGGAGCTGGGAAGGATGGGAAGGGTAGTGGATGGAAATAAAAAGAATTGAGATGCATCATGTGCATGTTCCAACGCCCCACCATAAATGCAGTAATTAAATACTGTAAACATAGTCAAAAAAAAGAGAAAAATTGGTTTTTAAAAAGAAGGCAAGAACAAATTTGCCCTCGAATATTATCAGATATGTGCCTTGGGGTGGGGTGATAGCAGTTTTCCATGATTTGGTTATGGCTTCATTTTCTTTCATTTTCTGTGCTACAGCCTTGGCCCCAGGGTTTGGAGTAGTGGAGTCTTTAAGAGGTGGCACCTCATAAAAAGGTAGTTAATTGGGGTCACCACCCTGAAAGGATTAATACTGGTCTCAAGGGGAAAATGTGTTCTTTTGAGAATGGGTTGTTTTAAATTAAGTTCAGCTATCCTAGTTCTTCCTCTCATTTCCTGTGTCATTTTGTGACTTCTTTCAGGGCACGCCTGCTATTGTGATGTCCTCTGCTATACACCCTTGTCAGAGCTGTGAACATGCTGCCACCACGTTCTTTAACTTTCTAGAACTGTGAGCTAAATATATCCTTTTCCTTCTACATAACCTCAGACAAGTAGTTTACATAGCAGCACAAAGCAGACTAATAATAAATTACTTATTTTCCCAATTATCATTGTAGTATCTCCTTAACATTCTTAATACCCGAGTGAATGTGTGATGTGCTTTGTGCTTATATTAGTGACTCACATTAAGCGCAGCTTTCAGCATGTAGGTCCTCTGTCCACCTCTCCAGGGTCTTACTTGGCTCATGGGTATTGGTAAGTCTAACCCAGAAAAGGCCTTGTGAATTGTACTCTAGAGTATTGTCTCAAGAATGTAAAACTTTGGAAAGCAACTCATGTATAAGAAATCTAACTACTCTAAATGTACTTTGTGTTCAATAAGTTCAAGTTTTCTGCTAAGAAAGAACAAATGCAAATATACAGACACACAGACACACACATGTGAGAGAGCAAATAATGTCAATTTTTCCAACACTAGACAAGTGTGAGTTCTCAGACACAATTTGGGATGAGCTTGGCTATCATTTGTGATATGTTCTT
>RJWM01051647.1:0-10361 GCA_004363535.1 Dasyprocta punctata
ATTTTTAAGTTATAGTCCCATTTATCTCTTTCTACTTGTATTGGCTATAATTTATTTTATATCTCAGGAATATTTTCATCTAGCAATTGCAGAGTTTCTGATTTAAGAAAAACAATGAAAAACACAAAGAAGGCCTGGTTTGTGGGAACTGAGTGCATGAGAAATGAAGTTTATGAAATAAAGTCAGGACTCAGATGATGTGGGCCATGTTAAAACGTAATTTTCAATAATCTCAGTGTGGAAACCCTGAGAGAGTTTAAAAACAGCAAGACATATTATCTTATTTGCATATTTAAGAGATACCCAGGAGTTATGTGGGGTACTGACTTTAAGATGTCGAAAATGAATGAAAGGTGAAATACAGGGAGGCACTGACCCTTCTCAGGTGAAATAATTTGAATGATGCATAAGAATATAAATGAACAGACTTTTGGATTTGTTTTGGTGGCAAAGTGGACAAGATTTGCTGGAGGACTGTGAGTTAGGGAACTGAATGAGCACAAGGAACAAAATATGAGTCTCATTGAATTGTGTGACTTTATGTTTGCATCCCTATCTAAGAAGAAAAGCCTTTCAGACCAGTGGGATTCAAAATCAGTTTTCAAGAACATTGACTTGATCATACTGGACTCTCAATCATCAAGGATAAGGAGGAAGTTAGACCCATGAACCTGAAGTTGAATAGAAAGGTTAGGACTAAACATACACGTCTTTAATTCATTGTTATTTGGCTGACAGTTACAGCCTTATAAATAGTGGTGAACACATAAGAAGAATAGTATTTAATATGTGACAGTGCATCTGAAAGGTGGTCAAAATAGGAAATTGTCTAATTCAAGCTTTCTGTATTCTACCTGAAATATTGCATGCAATTTGTGATGAATGATTCATTACTAGAGCAAAATTGTTTTCCTTCTGATTTTTTCAATGAATGTCTTTTTTTTTTTAACTAGAGTGTAATATATTGTAAGGAAGTAACCCTGGAAAAGCTATGAAAGTGGTGATACGTGCTGAGATAGGGTAGATCACAAAGAATAAGGACTTTATTAGTTCAAGAACTATAAAACAAACTATTGAGAAAAAGGATGATTAATAAAAGACACACAATAATAAAATTATAATGAGTATAACTAAAGGGAAACATTTGAGAGTAAAAAGATTGTCAATTTTTAATCCATTAGTGTAAATAATTAGGAAAAGCACAATACAAAAATGATTGAGAGACGTGGATATGGATACACAAAATGACACAGAACATTAACTACCTTTAATTACGTGAATAGGAAATTTCTATCTCATAAATTTGAGAACAAATTTAGATTTAAAAGTACCTGCACAAGCAACTACTATCTGCATCTGGAATTATCAGATGACTCCCGTGCTCATCTCAGCATAGTCACATTCAGATGAGACCCAGTACCTTGCACTGAGGCGGTGCTGTAAGTTGCCAAAAACTTTTATAAAGAAAAATCCTTCAAACATTTTCACAATATGTCCTGAGAGGATCCCAATTTTGGTTTTTAGGATCTATTTCAGAGTGACGTGATTAAAAAAAACAGCATGATATTGGCAAAAGCAAACAAACAAATAAACAAACAAACAAAGCAGAATTGTGGGTTGATGGAACAGGATAGAAGATGCAAAAGCAACTCCAGACATGCCATGGCATGAGAGCCAAGCCAGAGTCGCAGTGAGAGCCCGTTGACAAGTTTACTTTTGGCTTCCAACTTAAGTTGGTACTTTTTAAAAATTTAAGTGATGTGCTGAAGACATTTCTTATGGATTGTAAATTCTTAAACTTCAATTACAGGGTGAACTTGCTCTTTCCTCTGCTTTCTGAGGGTGTTAAAATAAGAGCACTAAGTCAAGGTTGCCTGAAAGTCTGTTGGCAGCCAGACAAGTTTAAAGTTATAACAATTTGAGATGAAAGGAGAAAGAAGGAAAGTATAGAAGCATAATTTTAAATCAAAAGGTGGACTAAATATAAAAAGGGGACAGCTCAAGACTCTTTTAACATTTTTCTGTTGGTTACAAAAAGGTAGGAAGCTGCAGAGTGGGAGAGCCTGGTGCCCCCACCACATGGGAGGGGAGGAAGGGAGGTCAGGGCCTCTGCTGTCTTTGATATGTGATCTCTAGTTAAATTAGAAGTTAGCTTTTCTCTCCAAAGATACATTAGAAAATAAAAAGACAAAGCCTCAAGGCTCCCTTCCCTCCCTCATTCTTTCTGGTTACACATCTATAGGAAGAGGTCTTCCCCTCACACCTCTTCCCTGGGGTTAGTTTATTGCAAGAAGTGGTCTACGCTAATTGGTCACCCCAAAAAGTTCTGACGAGTCCCAACCGACAACAGATTAGGATACCCATAGTGCAACTTGGCCAGTATTTCTAAGAGTGCACTCTGATCTAAAAATAATTGTTTGCATGTTTGTGTCCTTTTTCTGTTCTTTGGTTTAAGGTACCTGAACCAATTTTATTTTTCGTTTTATTTTTCTCTGGCTCTTTTGGCCTCCCATGTGAAAACCAGTTTTCTAGGGTTTTAGATACAGCTGAGTCTACCTAAAAGGTTACAGGATGAAGGTTAAGAGTCTTCTAAGTCTCTTAACTTTAAAATAGAAGCTTTAGAGTCTGAGAACATCAAGGTTACATATGATTTAAAATGTGTATGATTTTATATGTGAATCTTACATTGTATGTTCTACTTGCATAGCCTTATAGATAAGTGGATGCTCATTCTATTAGCTCAAATGCTTGTGATTCGCATAGCTTACTATTAGACTAACTTAAATCAGTTGACAAGAATAAAGGTATTTCAAAGATTGATAACATGTTCCCATCCAGATTGTTAGATAACCATGTCAATACTCAAAATTAATTTCATAAATGCAATGCCTATTATTGCCTGTGTGCAGTAACTTAAAGAGTTTTTTTTGTTGTTCAAAGATACTATATAAATTGTTTAAAATTTTAACTGTTGTGGTGAGCCATCCAAAGCAATTGTTAACGTAACTAAGTTGAATTCCTTGAACTTGGGGAACTGTTGGACAAAACTGCTGCCTGTGGTTGAAAAAGTAGCTGCTTAGAACAAGCATTGTTTAGTTTCCCTGCTGGTGGATGGCTTGTCCAGTTTTCCCAGTGTTTCACTGTGCCATAACTGCATTAGTTTTTAAATAATTATGGTATACTGAAAATGGTTGTAAAGCAACAAGGTTTTCTGATTAGGATGCTCTTGGTTAAACTTGCATCTATTAGCTTTGATTAAATGACCATTTTGTTAATGAGTAAGTGAGATAAGCTTGTACTGGGCATTAACTCTATATGTGGTCACTGACACAGTTTTCTAAATTTATAAGAGTTCTACAGATGTCCTTTAATTTTTGCAATGCAGAACTGGCAAGAAGTCTATATAAACCTGTTAAAAATTCTAAATTCTACCTTAAGAATAAAAGTAAGTAAATATATGGAAATATTTCTATATTTCTATGATACTAAATATTGCTAACCTCATAAATAAAGCCCTTCCTGGGAAAAAGCCCTAAGTGCTCCCATTTTGCTCCATAAAAATTCCGCAGCAGTGGCATGATCTAAGATGAATGAATAAACAGTGCCTTGTCCTGGACGTACTCACTCCGCCATGAGCTTGCCAGCCATTGTTCTAAATGTTCCAGAGCAGAGACAGAAGATGTTCTTATGTGTCAGGGCAAAGTGATGAGAGTTAAATGTGAAGTGTGCGCCTATGCGACCTTCCTGTCAAACATCAGTTGTACATACTACTTTAGGGTCTCCTATGCCATCCTGATCTTATTTTTGGCAAATTGAGGCAGTCATTCACACTAGAGTACTAATTCACTCTTAAGCTGTAAATCATTTTTGTTCTTTCATGAAGAACCTCACTAAATCCACAAAGAAATGTAGCTCAATTTCTCCTGAGAGTATGCCACATATTCCAGAGTGAGACCACAAACATGCAATGACTCTTAGTGTTCTATTGATCCTTGTTTCACATATCTCAAAATTATTATTTCCACCAAAAAGTAAGCTTTTGAAATTCCTGTGAATAGAAATCATAACAATTATGGTGTTTTCCAGAAAGGAAACAATGATTAATAAGTTTAAAGGCTTATAAAGTGCTTAGCTTTTTATGTGCATTATTTCATATAATCTCTTCAAAAGTGTTGCAAGATAATCATCCATCAGAATAGTCTCATTACATTCAACTACATTTATACAATCTCTAGAGATTCTGTCACTTAATGTAAAAAATTTCACTAACAATCTTTGGTTCATTTTCTTCAGTTTCTGTAGCTTCTATTTTGCTTTTAGTGGCATATGCTAAATTCAGTTAGTCACTAATGCTCTGTTTCTGATCAATGTGAAGTGGTTTTTGAAAATCCAAATTAAGTAACTTTTCAGCATTTCTATGTTTTTCACCACTGCATTTAAAATCATTCATTCCAATCAGCTCAGTGCCTAATATATTTTTGGCAGACAAATCCATATTTAAGCCCAGATAAATGGATAGTCCCTAAAAGTGGGTACAAGAATCTTTGAAATGGCTATTATATTTATGTTCTTCATGAATATATGCAAATGTATTGCTGTTCAATTGACAAAATTATTTACTGTATTAGTCTTTATTATTTCCCAGTCTGTGATAAATTTGCCTTACTACAGAGGCAAACTCAGACACATAAGGAGCAGTTCATGTGGACAAAACTAGTGATAAGAGGAATAACCAAAATGGGTAAGTTGAAATTTGGAATTTTCTTCTCTTCAACCTAAAACTTTTCTTCAAAAGAAAAGACATCATCTCAAACATGAATATGCGAGTGTGTGTGTTTTTGTGTGTGTGTGCGTGTGTGTGTGTGTTGGGATTTTTTTCTAATATAATTGAGTTGGTCATATTAATATTTATTCTTCAAATATTAAAAGCCTTGCCAAACATTTTAAAGTCAGTTTTACATGCTTTATATTATACTGTTCAGTGAATAGAAAAAAATATTTTTAACTAGAGAGACAGAAAAATATTTTATTTGTGGTTTTGCTGAAATTTAAGAACATAATTCTAAAAGAAAATTCTAGAAGGTGATTCTAGGCTCTACTCATTAGAAATTTCAAAATAAAAAAAGTAATCACTTGCATGTTTAAAGATTATCATATAAGTGATTGAACCTAATTATGAATTGCTGGGTTATTCCCCAAAGGCTGATTTCTTTGTGCTCTCTCAAAGTCCTTTTGCTAAGGGTGGAGATATCAACATTTGCATTTAAAAGGAGTGAGGAATGTGGCAATATATGTGAATGAAAGAACTGAAAAAGCACCAATCTCAGTGAGTTTTGATTCCGTATTTACCAATGTGGTGGAATCTGGTGTAAGACTGAAGATGTAATTAGGTACGGTTTTAGTCTTACTATGCTTTCTTCCTGCTGTAGTGGGGGAGATGAATTCACAAGCCAGAGCCAAGTCAAACCTAAAGACCCAGAGATCAGTCCATTCTATAAACTCACTGAATCTGAAAGGTGGGTGTTCAGGACCCAGAATAAGACTTATTGTATTTCAAAATAAGCAAAATCTAAGTTCACATAAAGCCTGAGATCATGCTCTCAGTACAAAGTACTAGAAAACAGAGCAGTTTTTGACCTCCTAGGAGGGGTTTAGGAGTAAAAAAAGGGAAAAAGAAGCTTTGTCTTATTTGATAAACTGCACTTAGCCTTACTAGAGACCCCAGAGACAGAAACTTTTGACACCTAATATACAGAAAGTGGGTTAGAAACATGACATTAATTATTCTTTAAAGCAGAACAATAAGACTTTTGGTATCTTAGGTAAAAGGGATGTTTGCATGTAGATATTAAATAATATTAAAGAACCAAAAAAGATACATGACCATCTAACTGCATATTGTTTACTGTGATTCTTAAGAATTTATGAATACATTTGAAGATTTTCAGCCAATACTTCAATGATTTTCCAAAATATTTGGACATAAAATAGAAAGAAAAAAAACACCCTGAGATTTCTTCTTTTCCACCATTGACTTCAATGTTGTTCAACATCAAACCTTACCAGCAAAATTTAAAACAGGAGCAGCATTCTCAATGACAGTTCTGTACATGTTAATTAAGGAAGTATGATACAGCTTACTCTAAAAATTCCTACAGTGTAATTGAAGAAACTGCAAACAAGGGCCAATACATAATCAACCTGCTGTAAAACAGGTGCAGTATTCTGTCTCAAACTAATATTTTTATAGAGGAAATTTAATACTTAACAACATTTAAATAGAATTTTGACTGTTGAACTTCAAAATTGGGTAATAAGAGCCTACATATGAGATGGTTTTTAAATTCCAAGATTCCAGAGAATAATCTCAGATTAGTTTTGATTAAGTTGAATTGAGATTCATATATCTATATCCATACCTACATCTACACCTACATCTATATCTATAAACTTTTTGTTATGATGAGCCAAGCTTTAGAACCATAGCTTCAGTCCAGAGAGAATTACTTTAGCTTAAAACAAATAAGGGTAAATTTTAAACAGAAACATCATAGAAGTCCTTTAAAGTTTGATAGTTACTAGATTCAATATTAAGAATTATCCACATTTCTACAATTTGTTCCAGTTTAGACCTGAAATTAGGAAAAAGATGTTTGTTGAATGAGCATCCCAAAAGAACAGTCTCACCATTAACCCACATATTCATATACCAGTACCCCACCATCTATATGGGACAGAAATACAACAAAAGAGATAACAGGATATACCAGAATAATTTCACTATTTAGCAACTGAATTTTAAAGATAAACAAAACATCCAGTTATATTAATTGCTGAAAACTGTTATTAATTTTAGGTTGAACAATTCGGTAAAAGGTATGATGAACAGCGTGCCATAGATCAAGTCCAAATTAAAGTAGTCCAGATGTTTGTTATGCTTGTAGTAGACAATTTGAGTAACTGGAAGAAAAATTCAGATTAGACCAGCATTCAGATATTTCACTTGAGTATACTGTTTAAGGTGACCTTCCTCTCCTTACAAGTGGGCACTAGAAATACAAAATGTGTGTTTATACCATGAAAAACAAAATTTTGTATGGCTAAAACTGTCAGAAAGCAGAAAAGGCATAATTTGTATGTAGCTATACTACAGAAAAGATTTACAGTTGAAAAAAAATTCAGAATTTGCCATACTTGCTTTTCTCTCATTCCTGAGACAAAATACCTGACACCCAAAATGAAGCAAGGAAAGGTTTATTTAGCTCACAATTTGTGGAGTTTTCATTCCACAATCAGTTGGCTCCAAGGCAGGTTGGTGTGGCCGAGAGGCAACAGTTTATGGCAGCAGAAGACAGCAAATGCAGCAAGAGCAAAAAGAGAGGAGCATAGTGAGAAGACTACTTCTGTCCCTTATATTGTAAGTAGGCCACACCCACCTTGTTATGATAGGTGCAACACTCACGCGCACAATCCCAGTTTTGGTCCATGAAACATTCACAAACACTAGACTCCTGTTCCCACGACCACATGAGACTTTGGGGGGACATCTAGACACAAACCATGAAAGAATTAAACTTTGTAAAAAAATTCATTAACTATTAGATAAATGTGTTCATAAATTACATTAAAGATTAGGACACAAAGTGTACATAAAATTTAAAAAGTTTGTGTTGTGATAGCTCAGTCATATAAGAGGAACTATTTTAGAAGGGAGATATTTTATCAATGGAGAAAAAGCATAAGTTGATGCACTTGTTTCTAAGAATGATTGGTAAGGAAGAAGCTAAGTGTATGTGTATGTATACATATGTTGTATACTGAATCAAGTTTTTCAATAAAAACATATTTTACCCTTCAAAAGACATTTACCTTCATGTACTTGGATTGCCATTTCACATAAAAAAGTTTGTTACTGAGAAAATTTCTATAAAAATTAATTTAAAATTATCTACGAAATTTTTGAAAAATAATTTTCTAATTTTCTTTGCATGTATTTCTTTTAAACCATACTCTATCCTCAGAAAAGGCCAATGTCTTAGTAAATGTGTGTTTCTGTGTCAAAGTACCACAGACTGGATAAGTTATAATGAATTCAAGACTATTTTCCCACAGAAGTGGCAAGAGGGCATCGTGAAGGCTACAGTGTCTGGGGAGGAGCATCTTGCTCCTCACCATGCGGAAGGTGAGACCCAGGAGACAGGGACTCAGTTCAGCCTGTCACAGTGTGTCATCCCACCCTGGAGGAATAGGAGTCCTCATAGCCCACCTACTACTTAAAGGTCTCACTTGTCAATATCGATACAATGACAATCACAATTCAGTTTAAGTTTTGAAGGGGAAAAACAGTCAAGGCACAGAGATAACTGGATTATGAATTAGAGGTCAGAATGGAGAAACAAGGAAGAGGGGAAAATGTATGTTAGATAAATAATTTTGTTATAAATACAAATTTAGTTTGCAGTACCTTCAGCTGTACTGTGGTTAATGAATCAGACAACCACAATCACTGTCATTCTTTGTCAAATATCATTGCACTGTGTTTTAAAAATTCCTGAAAACGTTTATCCTCATTAACAAGATTTAGGTTCGGATCTTCTATACTAGATCTGAAACCTCAGCAATTGGCAGGAGCACCATGAGGAGGCTTATAGCACACCTCAATGGTCTTCTGTTTCACTAAGTCCAGTGATGGCCCTACAATTGCAGGACGTATTGCTGGTGCTTTTCCAGCCCCACTCTGTAAGAGTCATTGTTCTGAGATACAGAGAAGTCTCAGGGAACCTCAGTAAAAATATGCAAAATGTTGTCTATAAGTATGCAAATACTTTGCTATGAGTATGATCCCAATTTTTTAAACCTTAATTTATTATTTTGAATACTCAATACTATTTTTCTCAGTTTTGTACCCAAGGAGCCAAATGAATATTGTAAAAGACATTACAATCCAATTATTTCTCATCTTGACATCTATAAATGTGGTCACGCTAGGCTGCAATATTTTTAAAGGAAATAGAATTATGTCGACTACCTTAGATCATAAAATGAAAGCAGTTTTTCAGAAATATATATATATAGCCCATAGGGGCAATTAGAAAAATCTTAAGATATCTTCAGATAATCCAAGAAAATTAAACCCAGTAAAGGAATCAGTAAAAAAATTGGCTGGTAGTTAGGTGGTAAATTGACACAACCCAACTAATTTTCAGAATTAGGTCATATGATAGTTACTTTGTGGATAAGTACTGTTTAATCTTATTTAGAAAATAATAAAAGTAATGTAGTACCAGAAATTTCATTTAGATTAATATTTAAGGGCAAGTATGCATGTATTTGAAAAATAGATGATGCTTATAGAAAGTCGACATATTAAAGTACCTAAAAATTATAACATTGATCTAACTATGTTTAAGGGTCAATAGATTTATCATTCTAAATTGGAAAGCAAGATCAGTTTAATATGTAACTGACACTAAGTGAGATTGATTTTATAAATAATAGCTTAGGTTCCAGGAATGGTATGGATTGCTAGAATGATCAGAGAAGGAATAAAAAACAAAACACAACAAAAATTGTTTAGGAATGTAATTCAAGAAGCTTTAAAATGCTATAGAAATTAAATTCAGTTCAAAGACCCTTGAAAGTGTCTTACTAACCTTAGATATATACAAAAGAGTGAGGTTGCTGTATTGTGAAAGAGTTCTACCTTTACTTTTTTAGGAGGAACTTGCATGCTCATATTCACTTATCATTCATCTTTTTGAACAACGATCATTCTAAAAGGTGTGAGGTGATGAGATGTGATCAAAAAGTATGATGACTATTTAAATTTTTATAAGTGATTACAGTAAGAATCCCATTACCATGAATCCCCCTCATAAACACTACCCCTCATTTAAAAAACACCTATCCTGTCGCTGTCAATCTCTGAAGCAGTCCTGAAAGGACACTTTTGTCAGCTTCTTAGTTGCACTGTCCAGGCTGCCTCAGAGTCCTGAGCTGACTCAAAGCATTTATGTTTCATGGTCATTTTGAATTTGAGCAAGAGCCAGAAATCATAGAGTGTCATTTCTTGTGAAGTGGATAAGAACACACTGCAATGTTTTTGTTTGACAGAGGTTGCTGTCAATGGATTCAGGACATTTTGGTAGACCTGAAAAGACACTCATGGAAGAATACTTTGAGAAGTGCTTCAGAAAGCGGCAAGAAACATGAGATAAGCGTGTTCAAAGTGTGGCAAGAATTTTGAGGGAAATCAATGGTGATTTGTCTTTTACTGCAGTTTTTTTTTTCATTTTTGATTTAAACATTCACTGTAGTTTTTGATCACACCTCATATCCTAATATAGTCTGATTGCATTTCT
>RJWM01051648.1:0-10361 GCA_004363535.1 Dasyprocta punctata
AGTTTTTATTCTCCTGAATATCTGCTTGAATCTGCTTTATGGAATCCATTTGCTTCCTATGTTGTGCATCCATAATTTGTCTAATTATGTTTATGTTTTTGTCTGTGTCTGCTCTAACATCACTAAGCATGGTGTGTATTTTGGTAATCTCTGTAGTTATTTTAGAGATTATTTCTGATTTCATTTTTTCCAGAGCCTCCTTCAATTGCTTTGCTAACACTTTGGAGTGTTAGCAAACACCTGGTAGGGGGTTTTCGGATTTTCCAGCCTCATTGCCCGCTGGGTTTGCCTTTGGTGAACTGCGTGTCTGAGGTTGTATCCTGTTCAAGTGTCATCTCATTTTTTTCTTTTTTAGTTTAATTCCTAGAGTGATATTTGTTAGCTGCCTATGGTGGGTTGCTTTATTGGTGGTATTAAGGACATCCAGGTGATGATCACTTCTCTGAGGTATCTTCCAGGTGTAGCTGGTTCCTGGGCTCCAAGTCATTGGAAGATCCCACCTCCTCAGTTTGTTAGAAATGAGAAGCTATTGCTCACATAGCCCAGTTCCTGGTTCTTTAGCACTGTGCCTCAGAACTCTTCATGACCCCCAGTTGGACCATCAGGACCAACAGCTATCCTGAACAATCATGTTAATTCTGGCTTACAGTGGCACCCACAGCACCAAATGCAGCCAACAAAATGATAAACTGAGCCAACACCTGATTTGCAACCCTCAACTGTATAAACTGAATTTGTGACCATACAATAGAATGTAAAACAGTCATATACAATGCATAAGTCCACAATATGTCAATTCTGTCCTCAAGGGTCAGCACCCAAAATGGATTAAGGAGAAGACAGAGAAGTGGGAAAAGAGAAAGAGATCACAAGCAGGTTGGAGGACAAATGTGGGTCCTGCCAACTTGGAGAAACTGATGCAGAAGACTGAAGGAAAAGAGAGCTGAAAGAGACAAAATGTAGAACAGAACCAAACCACATCCAAAAAGAGGGCAGAAACCACAGTCATGCTCCCCCCACAAAAAAAAAGAAAGAGAAAGAAAGAAAAATAAAAAACAAACTAAATAAAACAAACAAACAAGAAAAAAAGAAAGAAAATCCACTTCCAGGCTTCTCTCTGGGTTCTCTAGTAGACAGCCTGTGGAGACAGTGATCCAAATCATGGCACTGTATCCCCACAAGCCAGCAGTTGCTTTATGACAGAGTAATAGATAACCTTAGCAGGCCTGCCCCGAGAACAGACTCATTGGACTCACTGCAGTCCAAGCAATTTCCATGAGTCTGTGCCCAGCTAGGAGCTGGTGGAGGAAGCTGGCAACAGTTCTGGCTCCAGGCTTATCCAGCCTGACTCCAAAATGGCTCCAGGTCAATTGCTCTCTCCTGCAGGAGTACCAAGAGTCCTCTGCACTCACTGCCAGCCAGCACAGTCCTCCATGTCCACTGCTCCTCTCCACTGCCAAATTGCTCCACAGAGGTCCCTGGGGTTACCAACTGCCAACAACACTGTGACCTTGAGTCCACAGGTTCCACCAGCTCCCCTCATGCAGTGAGTCCAGCTCCAGCTACCACCTTCTTCATTGAAGTTTTTCTTTTCACTCTCTCTGTGGGCTTTGATTCAGACTTCAGACTCTTTCTACTTTTTGTCTTCCTCAAGATGGTATGTATATTCCCATGTCTAGACGGTGTCTCTCAGAGAGGTTGCTTTCTCTGTTGCTTACTACTCCACCATCTTCCCAGAAGTCCCCAGAAGTTTAGAAGTTTAACTAAGAGACTCAGCTTGAGACCAGGATCCTGACTTTGTAAATATCCTCATCCTGTGCAAGAAAAGGGCACAGAAATTTTGCTAGTGCTACACCAGACCTGGAGTGGGGGTCGGGCTGTGTACAACATAAGGGAGGAGAAAAAGCTTGTTCCCCTTTTTGCTCTGGCTGCTGCCTTGAAGTGTTGCCCCAGTGTCATGCCACCCTGCTTTGGAACCAGCTGATTATGGATTGAAACCTCCAAAAACTATAAGCTAAATAAACCTTTCCTTCCTTCATTTTGGGTGTCAGATATTTTGTCCCAGCAATGTGAGAAAAGTAAAAGTAACCAAGACAATCCAATATCAAGCCATGATAAAAACTCTAAAAAAAATAGGTATAGAAGGACCATATTTCAGTCTGAAAGAAGTCATTTATAACAAACCTACTACCAACATCATATTCAATTAGAAAAACCTGAAAACTTTCCCTATAAAATGAAGAACAAGACAACGATGTTCACTATAACCACTGCAATTCAACATAGTCCTCAAAACATTACCTATATCCAGGAATGTGACACTTGCCTGTAATCCCAACACTTGGGAGGCTGAAGCAGAAGGATCACCACAACGTGAGGCCATCTTGGGCTACACAGAGTTCAAGGTCATTCTGAACTATATAGCAAGACTCTGTTACAAAACAAAACAAAACCATTACCTAAAAATATCAGTCAAGAGAAAGAAAAGAGACATGTATAGGAAAGGAAGAAATCAAATGGTGACAAAATTATCTACAAAGAATTCCACCAAAGACTCCCACAGTAAACAATCAAATCTAGCAACGTAGCAGGATACAAAATCAACCCACAAACATCAATAGATTTCCAGTACACAAATAATGAACTCACTGAAAAAGAAATTAGGAAAACAGTACCATTTTCAATAGCATCAAAAAGAATTAAATACCATGCTTAGGAATTAACCTAACCAAGAGAATGAAAACCCTCTACAATAAAAACTACAGTACTCTGAAAAAGGGATTGAAGAGGACATCAGAAAACGGAAAGACATCTCGTTATTGAATAGTCAGAACCAATAAAATCAAAGTAGCCATACTTCCCAAACTGATATACAGATCTAATACAATCCTAATAAAAATATCAACAGTATTCTTCACAAAATTAAAAAGACACTCCTAAAATTCATATGTAACCAGAAAAGATTGAAAATAGCAAAAGCAATCTTGGGTAACAAGAGCAAAGCAGGAGGCATCACAGTTCTGGAGTTAAAGTTATATTACAAAACTATAGGAATAAAAGCAGGCTGGTTCTAGCACAAAAACAGACATGTGGATCAATAAAACAGAACACAGGATACAACAACTCCAAACACATTCAACTATTTGATCTTTGACAAAATTGCCAAAAACATGCACTGGAGGAAAGGTGGCTTCTTTAATAATTAGTACTAGAAAATTCGGCTATCTAGATGCTGGAGATTGAATTCAGACCCATATATCTCACCATGTACTAAACTAAAATCAAAATGGATCAAAGATCTAAATGTTAAAATGAACATTTTATCTGATGGAGGATAAAGTAGGGAAAAACCTTGAAGACATAGGGAAAGGCAAGGACTTTCTGACCAGAACCCCAGTGGCACAAGAAATAGTACAAGAATCAGCAAATGGAATCGTAATATCAAATTAAAAAGCTTCTGCACAGCAAAGGAATCAGCCAGTGGAGTAAAGACGTAACTTAGAGAATAGGGAGAAAATTTACCAGCTACATCTCAGACAGAGGAATCATAATTCAGAACATAGAACAAGCTCAACAAAATTAGACACCCCCCCAAAAAAGAGCCAATCAAAGAAAAAGACGACTGAAATACACACTTTTCATAAGAAGTACAAATGGCTAATGAAAAATGTTCAGTATCACTGGCCATTAGAGAAATGCCAGTGAAAACAATCCTGAGATTTCATCTTACCACTGAAAGAATAGCTACCATTAAGAAATCAAATATAACAAATGTAAGGGAAGCTGTGGTGAAGAAGGAACCTTTCTATATTGTTGGAAGAATTGTTAACTAGTATAATTACTATGAAAATTAGTATAGAAATTCCTCAAAAGCTGAAATTAGAATTCCATTTAACTGAGTTATTTCCCCTCTAAATATCTTACCCAAAGCATTAAAGACACTGTATTTCACTAATTCGTGCTTACCCATAGTTATAGCATCGCAATTCATAATAGCTAAATTTTGGATGTGACCTATATGTTCATCAACAGATACATAGATAAAGGAAATGTGGTACTAGTACACAGTGGAGTACTACAGTCTAATAGAGAGGAATAAACTTGAGTCATTTATAGGAAGATAGATACAACTCGAGACCATAATGTTAAATGAATTAAATGAGACAGTCAAGCTTAAATGTCACATGGTTTCTCTTATTTAAGAAACTCAAACTATAAATGAAGAGCAAAATAAAAGACAAATAATAGGAAGTAAGGAGACAGACTTTCCTCAAATGGGAAGGGGATCAAAAGAAGGAGAGAGGAGAGGAATAAAAGAAAATTGAGATGGGTTATGTGCATATCCCAAGTCCCCACAAGAAATGTGATCATTATGCAATGCAAATAGATACTAATAAGAAATAGAAACTGAAAGAAAAACTACCAGATATACAGTAAATGACAACAACAAAAACAAAAAAATCACACAGGTTGCCAGGCATGGTGATGCACACCTGTAACCATAGCACTCTGGGAGGCTTAGCCAGAAGACAGGATGTTGGCAACTTAGTGACTTAGCAAGTGCCTGTTTCAAAAAAGATGGGATATAACTCAGTGTGAATATCCTAGGTTTAGTTCTCAGTTACTAAATGAACCAAGAAAAAAATGATAAGCAAATAACAAAGTCTCCCAATTGAATATGCATCACAAAAGAGTTGATGCATATTCAACTCCCTGTTCCCCCAAAAATTAAGCTCCCAGTTCTTCGAGTTCTATGGGTGCTGGGACAAAAATTGTCTTTCATGCAAGTTCCCAGGTAAATTTAATACTGTTTCCTGGAGATCACATTTGGAAAATTACTGTGCTTTGTCCTGTTTATACATTTGTGCACATTTTAGTTTGTATATTTGACCACCCAGGCTGGGTGTTAAATTATACATTTAAACACTCTTTTATAATTTAACAACTAATTTCCAAGACCCTGTGGTGTGCCAGCTGGATATTATGTTAACCCTAGAAGCTAGAGTTGCAGGGAATGAGATCCATTCTGACATTTCTCCAAAGCACTGGGAATATACCGAGCACAAAGTTCATGGGAGAGCAATCATCTGTGCCTAGGTGAACAGTACCCTGTGGGAGAAGCTCAGACTGCCCTCTCACCACAGCAGTTTGGCTTAGGATTCTTTTCCACACACACACACACACACACACACACACACACACCTACATATTCACCTGAGTTAACTGATGTGAAGGGAGAAAACTGGCACTTTTGGAATTCTCTGCTTTTTGAAAAAAAAATAAGAACTATTTTTATTCAGTTATTCAGTTAAACTTTGGAAAGGTCGTTATGATGTTTATCCATTTTTACATCCAGAGAGCCTAAGAGACCTGCTTTGCAGTGTGAAAATTTGACTTGGGCAAATTTTCCCTCAAATGCACTATATTCAAGTTGGACAATTTTCAAAAATAGGCAGAGAAAAGAGGAGGGGAGAAATCAGGTTGAAAACGAACAAGATATGTGAAATGCATGTGCCAATTTCCCAAAATGAACCTCATGATTCTGTATTACTACATGCACTAATAAGCACAACCCAAAAGGCTCACAGACCTAGTGCACCCCAGCTGTGGAGGCTCAGGTGGCAGTGCTGGAGGCTGGAGCACGGTCGCTCTCCTCCTCATGAAGAAACATCTGTGCACTTTCCCCATCACACCTGGATGAGCTTGCTGACCTCATCCTCTCTTCTCATAACTGGACAATAATTAATTATTGTCTTAGCTGACCAAGCTTTATGATGCATGCCTGACACTGCGGCCACTTCTGTGAATGACCTCGCTAACTAACACACCTGTCTTCCCCCAGGGCCAGAGAGCTTTGCATACTGCAGAAAGAAGTATGGTAATTAGTTATCTACTCTGCATCAAAATAAGTGCGTGCACACACACACACACACACACACACACACACACACACACATCAGTGAAATGGGAACGGTAGGAAACAGAGCCAAAGGACCAAAATAACATTTCATAAAATTCTTTGATTTGACCATTGCTGACATATTGCTTCCAAATTTTACACTCCTGTACCTTTATTACTAAATTGGCCTTTCTACACTTTGGTTTCTCTTTAGATAGCATATATCTTTTGCCTTTTACTAAATTGGCCTTTTTGATTTTTTTTTTGAATTGGGAAATATTTAATATTCACCTTTATATTCAAAGTATGTAAAACACTAGCACATGAATATTTCCTAAGTGTGTGGTGAATGCATGATTACAGTATAGTATGCAGTATTAGCGTGAGTAACTGCCCAGGACTGGAGAAGTCATATAGAAGTAAAGAAGGAGAGGTGGCGGCTGGAGTTAGGGTTCTTAGGGGACTATCAAGAGCAAGGCTGGAGACTGAGAGTCTGAGGACCAATGAGGTTTGGAAAAGGCAGACAGATGGGCAGGAGCAATAATAGGGGTCAAAGGAAATGCCAGTCAGAGGCTCAAGATTCACCTGAAATGCAGATATCAGCTCACTGGAGTGTGACAATGGGTCACGGGGTAATAACTCAAGCAGGGAACATCCAGCCAGAGGATCTGTGGCCAGTTTCATTCCTCCTCTAGTGGAAAACAAACAAAGCCAGCTTATAAATGCAGTAGGCAGTAGGGCAAAGGCTGAGTGAACTCAGGTCTCCTCTTGCATGTTAAGGATTTGGTGAGCAAAGAAAATTCATGAAGCTTGCCAGATAGAGGCCAAGTTATCAGAGAAAGCTGAGAAGGCCTTGAGAAATATCTAATCTTAAATATAGTGGTTCAAAAAAGACAGTGGGAAAATCCAGTTAAATCTATGTAAATTGTAAAACCAGGTTACCATTAGGACATATACCAGAAGAATTTTAGTAGAAATAATAATTGAATATCTTACATGCTTCTTTATTGATTAATGTTTTTAAACCTAGAGGTGCTATTCAGTAAAGTTCTGAAACACAAATTACCTCTTACATATGCTAGCGCTTGGCACATAACAAATGATTTCAAATCTTAGTGGCATAAACAACAGCCCTTTGACAATCTTCAAGTGGCTCACGTGAGCAGGGAGTTCTGTTGATTTAGGGTAGACTTACCTGGGTAGTTTGCTCATGTGTCTGGGGTAGCTGGCTTGTTGACTGGAAGGTAGAAGATCTAGTATAATTTCAAAAAATATGAATGAGTTCTCTACATTTCTTTCACATCCTCATATCATGGAATGTTCTCACAGTGATTATCCACATGAATAAGGAAGAGCAAAATGCACTAATCTTTCTCAAACCTTTGCCTGCATTCAAACCTCTGCCTCTCCTGCTGGCTAAAGCAAGTCATGAGGCCAGCATCAGTATGGGAAGGCACTAAGGAAGGGCTTAGATGACTAATGAGAGGCATTAAGACAATCAATCTACACCTACTTTTTCAAAATGTGTAAATGTAGAAACTCTGGAAATTCTGAAAGGTATCTATTTCACCATATTTCATTATCTAGGAAAAAAAATACTCTGCTGTATTTCTTCTTTGTCATTTTTCTATAATTATATTTATTGTCATTTTCTCAGTTATTATACTGAATGTATTTTTGCAAGCTGTATTCTTAAGCACTATGATTTTTTTTGGAAGCCTGCATAACACTCTGGTTGGCCGTTATGCTGTATTACCTTAACCATTTTCAAATTATGGCAACTTTATTATGTACAAGATTGCTTCCTTTGGAGAGTTGTTTTAACTGGAAATTAGTGGGTCAATCGTTCTTAAGTTTCTTGGTGCCTGTTACAAAAATGCTTTCCAAAATATTTGTTCTACTTTCTATGATCAATTTCAAAAGCACCACATCCTCTCCAACCATGAGGACTACCTTGTTTTATTAAATATTGGTGATAAGAATAACCACAATTACTTCCAATGGCCATAGATAGGGCTCAGGGTGTTAATTCTTATGACGATACAGCACAAGGTTAGGCATTAGATGAACTCTGTATAAACATTAATGAAACTCTTAACATTACTGTGTTAATTTGATAACATGGTTATTTGTGATTGAGCTTGTGTTGCCATAGCTTATTGTGTGAAACCTCTTCGCATTGTCTCTTCTCTTCTTTTTTCCCCCAACTTATTTTCGTTCATTTGGGTTTTCTTTCTTCTGTTTCCCCTACCAGTTTCTATTTTTGCATTCTATTTCATATGAAAAAGACTTCATTTTAAGCACTTTCATACAATTCATAAAGAAACTGCCCTATATGAAGCAAACTAAATTACTAGTTTCTATGTTCTTGGTTTTCTTTAATAATACTCATTAAATCAGCCAAAGAGAAAAACCAGGGTCCCAAGACAAAAACAGGGCTGGAAATAACTTTGATACTTTTACATGTGTTCATTTTCTTTTCTTTTAATTTGTTTTATTTTATTTGCTAAAAAGCCCAGAATTTTTTAATCAGATTATGAGAGAATTACAATGGTTCCTACACTGTGTATTATTGTCTATAGTTACTCAGAGTACAAGGCATAAACCATAAAGATTCTGGCAAAGAAAGGACAAAGGATGAATAACACAAATCTTTTTTTTTTCCAATGAATTAAGATGAACTAGTAGTATAAATAAAACCAATTATCTCATACATTACAATATTTTTAAAACGATGTAACTGGCAGTTTGGGGAAGTATTTGAACTTCTCCCTATTTCCTATTGTTTATTTTCTATGTCATTCTTTTGCATGTGACGTTTGAGCTTGTGTGTCTGACTTTCCTCAATAGTGTTCTCGAGTCGCATCCATTTGTCTACAAATGCTTAAGTTTCTTTCCTTTCAGCAACATAGTACTCCATTGTCCACAAACACCACATTTTCTTATGCTTTCATTTATTGATAGACATGTACATTCTTCCCAAGAACTGGCTGTTATAAGTTGTGCTATAAATGTGAGTATGTACATGTCCCTGTATTGCGATCCTTTTAGCTCTTTCAGAAAGATACCTAGAAGGATAGCTGGGACAAATGGAATTGCTAATTTTAGTTTTTGAGGAATCTCCACATTGACATCCATAGAGGCTGTCCTATTTCACACTCCCACCAACAATTCCCGCCACACCCTCACCAGCATATACCATCATTAGATTTTGTGGTGATGGTGTCCCAGAGTCATTTTAATTTACTTTTCTTTGATTGCATTTCTTTGATGGCCATTTCTTTGTACTTCTTCTTATGATGAGCCTTTTTTCACATATTTATTGGCCATTTGAACTTCTTCTGAGGAATATCTGTTCATTTCAGTTGCCCATTTTTTGATTGGATCTTTCATTTGGGGGCATCTTTTTAAAAATTATTTATATATTCTTGATATTAATTCCCTGTCCAAGGCAAATTTTTTTTCCATTCTGTAAATTGCCTCTTCACTTTGTTGTCTGCTATTCATCCTCTTATGCTTATATTGACCCTAAATTACTGAAATTTCTCTATTTCCCTCCATTTCCAATGGTAAAGTTTGCCCTGACCAATCCATGTAGACCAGAGGGTGGGGCACAAAGACATATACCATTTTCTGCATTCTTGGAGGGCTACATTGGCTCTGTAGGGCTTGGGGTGGCTTCTCGTGGATTGATAAGAAGCTATAATTGTTTGTTTCATCAACAGTGTCACAAAACACTAGAATTACTCTGTGTCTGGAAGATAAATGTCTTCTCCTCTCACTTTGTTTTATTGGCAACAATTAAGTTGATTTAAAAATAAATCCATGCTGCCTCTGTGTGCGCTCTACACTCAAGCATTCATAATTGCTCCCTGAGTGTAATGGCCTAGATGTTAATTTTAGATAGTTGAAATGGCAAGTCATATATTTTTAAGCCACTGAGTCATTTTTAATTAATGTCTATTTGTTTTAATTTTGAGGCTCTGCTGCAATAATCAATAATGGAAGTTGAAAGCATGTGTCATAGCAACAAAGTTACATAGATTCTGTGGGGCTGTAAATTATTTGTGGAATGTTTATTATGATTTTTTTAAAAAGACATAAACAGATTATTATAAAAGCTATTCTGTTAAGTTGGCTTCTGATATCTTCCCACAGGTCACCAAAGTTATAGTTCTACTTCAGTTTTCTATAAAAACGATGAACAGGGTAATTTGAAAAATCAAATAAAAGGGAAGTGTGTGGCTTTTATGTCAGTAAAGGGTAATGGACTTCCACTTGAGGGCAGGATGGTCCAGGTTTTTCTATTTTTTTCCCCAGAGTCAGCTATTTAGAGTCACACATACAGCAGGTGGAAGATTTGATTTAGAAAGACAACAATGAACTTAGAAAGGGGGAAGAGAGGGGAGAGAATACAAAAGTGTAATTGTAACAATGGGCTCTGGAAACCAAACACATAAGG
>RJWM01051649.1:0-10361 GCA_004363535.1 Dasyprocta punctata
TTGTCTCCCTAGTGTAAGAAACGGAAAAGGTATATATGATCCAAAATCTATAATAAATACTATGTAAGGGTAAAAAAAAATAAAATAAAAATAAATAAATCCCAGCACACAGAAGGCTGAGGCAGGTGGATTGTTGTGAGTTCGAGACCAGCCTGGGCTACAAAGTGAGGTCAAGGCCGGCCTGAACTGCATAGTGAGACCCTGTCTCACAAAATAGGGCCAGGGACTTAGCTCAGTGGCCTAAGTGCTGACCTGGCAATCACGAGGGTGTGAGTTCAATTTTCAATACAAAAATAAAAGTAAAAAATAAAAAAATACAATCTAAAGAAGTGAGACATTTGACACTGAGTGTCTCATCTGCAGCACAAGAGGAAAACACAGGCATCTCTTTTAATCCCTATTTAGTTTCTATATTCTCTCAAGGCATCTCCCAAGGTGACCTGCTCCACAGCAGGTGGCTCTTAACTGGAGAGTGACCAGAAGATAGGTAGGGTCACCTTTACCAATTCACACTCCTAACTTTCCCAAAAAAAATCACACTCTTAACTCCAGCATAACTCCAGAAGCACAAGCTACAACTAGTAGTCACGTTTAAAGAATGAGGCATTGCTAAGAAAGCCAATAATCAGGGGATGTGAAAGACTTCTAATTCTTTGAAAAGAAAATAATCAAAGAGCAATTTGGAAGTAGTTGGAGCACTTCCAATTCTGCAAAAGAGATCGCTTCTAGAAATAGATGCGTCAAGTAATGGCTCAGAAAAATTCTGCCCTAGGCAATAAGGTGAAGTCTCTAAGACATTTGTACTCCCTACCTAATCACAGGAAATATCCCTTAGCAGGGACACAAGGTTGAGTTTCACTCAAATCCCACTCTAAAATTTCCATGTCACTGTATCTGTGACACTTGATGAAGCTCCCAGGTTAAAACTTATACCCATCATTCAGCAACTACAATTTATTAGCAAAAGTATTTCCTGCCCTATGCACATAAATGATGAGAAACAGACACAAGAGGGGAGAAAGAAAACCAGTATATTTGAAAATGTGTTTTGGACCCTTACATATTATGCTTGGGAAATAGCTTCTTCTGGTCTCACCCAGAAGTCAGTTCTTTCTGCGGGGTCTCAGGTTCAGTCTATCAAGGGAGGTTGTTGCCCAGAACACTAAGCTGAAACATGGCTTTCAGGTGTGTCCTTCTGAACACGTAAAATTCCAATGTTTCATCTCACTCAGAGAGGGGGTATGTGTCCCTCATCTAAGGTGACTTCCCTGTCTTCAACATCAGCAAACACTCATTTTCTACAGACTCAACCTAAAGTTTCTTAGTTGTTGGATAGGAAGGAAATGTTGGGGAAGTTCAAAGTTCTTTTCTCTCTAATATCACATGCCTCCAAAAAAAGGACAGTACGAAATGACAGGAAAAGATAAAAAATGAGATCAGAAAAATGAAACCTTTTCTTCTCATGCTCATGATGAGTTGAGACAATTTGACCATGACTTATCACCCTCAGCCAGAAAAGTTGAGAATGTCTAATCTCAAGGGCTGAGTGCCTCCTCACCAGTGGAAGATCAGATCAGAAAGGAAACTGAGGCAAAACAGGCTCAACATTTCCTCTAGAGTACAGAGGGATATTGGGCCAAACTTTCCTCCATGTCTTGAAAGCAGCTGCCAACCTATGGTCTTTACCAGCAGACAGAGGCCCTTAATTTATTGATAGGCACATATATTTCTGAAATACAAACTAGATTTCATAAAAAGATCCATTTTACCGCATTTCACAATGAAGTCCACTAGCAGACGCTCTCATATTACTTGTTCCTAGCACTGTTGACTAACAAGTCAAACAGGCCAAGCAAGGAGCGCCAATAAATTTAGCAACTAGTAAGTCCAAATGAAGCATGTACAAAACAGGAATACAAGACTCTGCCTGGAAAAGTAAAACGTACCACCAAAGAAACATTATAACCTTCCTGTGTTCTCAGCTTAAATTTATCATTATTTTAACAAAGAAAAAAAGGCATAAAAAAGACAAGAGTAAAATTCAAGGTATGAGCAACCGATTAAAAAGGATGACAACTTTTCATTACCTAAAGGAGTCCATGGATCCATGAAACAAAAATAAACTCTTACCTCCTCCCAATTATCTTGGTGGAACTTCCAAATGACAAAAGGAAAATATTATACATCCCAACCTGTTAAACATCAGATATGCTGAGTTTGTCTTCCGCAAAATCAAAGAATGAATTTTAAGGAACAATGCATGTTCAAAGTAGGAGAACTTTATCTATAGCTCGTGAGAGACAAGAGGGGGCCTGAGTGGGTTGCTGCAGACTCCACTTTCCAGAGAAAGTTTTATTGAGCGAAATCAAGCAGTGGGTGCAAGATCATGAGGTAGGTACAATGTGGGACAAATGCTGAGGTAATGTTGCTCTAATGGGGAAGCAAGTTATTTAGCAAGTGTATATGGAAAGAACAAGGACCTTTTATGGAAGAGTTGAGTCAGGAGGTTCTGGTTACCCACCTGATGTCTATCTAAACTTTACTGGACTAGGTGATATCAATTATAGTATACTGCTTATTCCATGAGGAGGCAAGTAGCCCTGGTCATTTTGTCTTTCTCTTGAGGTCTGGCCTCTAAGGGGTGCACCTCTAGACACAGTTGTAATGTATTCTCATCTTCTGCACTGACTGTCTCAAGGGCGTAGCCCCTGTCTGTCTCTATTTTCACCTAACTCACTTGTCTATGATACTATTAGTTTTCTTAATGAAAAGCTCCCGCCACATAAAGTACTATAAAGTAAGTAGTATCTCTTAATTCTGCCAAGCCAACACCCTAGCACTTATTATTGATTTGTTGTCTGGCACAGGGATTGGTAATGTGCTGCACCCACCCAGGGGTGTAGCCAACATACAATGTAAATAGGCAGGTCTTCCTCTTGCTCGTTTCGGCCCTCTCTCTCTCTCTCTCTCACCAGCACGCCTTGCTGCTTGCAGCCACCATGAATGGCTGCCCCGCCATGCCATTCTGCCTTAGAGCCAACTAAGTACAGACTGAAACTTCCAAGAAATTGTAAGAAATAAAGCTTTCCTTCCCCAATTTTGGGCGTCAGGTATTTTTTCTCAGCAACGAGCGAAAAGTAATTAAGACAGAGCTCTAAAATATGAAAATGAAAGTAAGTAAAATCACATTTTCTTACATATTTTGGCTACAAAGTCAATTAAAGCTGCTCAGATCACAAAAGGTAACTCTGTGAAATGGTCCATATGTCAATTTATTTTACTATAGTAATCACTTTATTACATATATGCCATATCATTAGACCTCAAAATTCAAGGAAAAAGGAAAAATAAACAAAAAAAAATGTAACATAGAACGATGCCCCAAAAATTAGAAAGTAAACTGAAAAGAATAGAAACAGATCTAATACAATAAGAGGCAAAGAAAATGTTATGGTTTAGATCTAAAATGTCTCCCAAAAGTCTCATGTGTTTAGAAGGTAACTGAATCATAGTTGATATAGTCATCGATGGATTCATCCATTGATAAGTTCAGTAACTGAATGCTCTGTTAGGAAGTGAGGCCTGGTTATAGGTGAGTCACTGAGGATATAACCTGTATCTTGGTTCCTTTCTTACTGCTGAGACAAAGCAGTTAAAACCTACAAGCTAAAGCAGGATAGGTTTATTTTAACTCACAGTCTGTGGAGGTTTCATCCTACTTGACTGGTTCTGAGGCAGTGGCATGGCAGACATGTGACAGGCTGGAGGCAGCCATCAGAGTCTTTCTGTCCCTTTTTATTTCATTCAGGTTACAAGCCTATTGGTTGGTACCACACACACCCCTACGGTGGGCTTTCCCATTATCTCTACCCAGAACTATACTAAACCAATCAGTAGACTAATCCAGTTATCACAACCCATAATCCTGTCTCCCACAACTATGATCCAGCCACCTACCAAAATCCCCATGTATGAATACATGAGACTTTGGGGGACATCTTTCCATTCCCAACAACTTTTAGTCATAACAATTTGGAAGAGTGAACTTTTGTCCTGGTACCTCCCTTCTCTTTCTACATCCTGGCTCCCATGGGGTAAGCAGCTTTCCTCCATCATGCCTGCTGCTTTCCACCACGCTGTTTCAGTCTTAGAGCTAACTGACCACACATGGACTAAGACCTCTAAAACCGTGACCCAAAATAAACCTCTCCTTTAAGCTCCAGATTCTCAGTATTTTGTCCTGGAAAGTGACTAATACAAAAGATAAGGAATGAAAAGAATCCACTGGATTTAGGAAGTTGTTAATAAAAGAAATTAATTCAGTGGAGCCAGAATGATGAAAGGTAAATCAGAATGGGGTTCATGATACCTTCTGAGTCATGGCTTTATAATCCTCCAAGTTATAAGTCTCTTAAAATGTAATACTAGTTTCACATCTATAAGAATCTTCATTCTTCCTTGAATTCAAATCTGCTTAATTTCTAAAACCTAAGTTGAAAAGCATGAAGAAAATATCAAGACCAGGAGACACATTAGATAGAACACTTTCATCTGGAAGGTAACAGAAAATTTCAAAGTCTAACTGGCTTAAGCAACAAAACAGTAATTCATATAAGCAGTAATTCATATAACATGAAATTAACAGGAAGAAGAAACTGGAAATACTGCAAATTGAAGCTTCAAAAATTCTCTCTGACTCCCTGGGATCTGACTTCCTATGTGTGGCTTCAACTGCAGGCTAGATGCAAAATGACAGAAATATCTGGAGATTGTGATCTACTGTCCTTAAATGTATCACCAACAAAGAAAGAGAATTAGAGTTCACAACCTTGATTCTTCCCATGATTCTGATCACAAACCAAGCTGGACAAGAATCAAATCAAATTCAATGGTAAGGTTCAAAGTTGACCTTATGGGGAAATCTGGATTTGGTTCTCTTTCAGTTCAGTGTGTTACCAGAATCCTGGAGAGAACTGAGTTCGTGAACCAAGGTACCACTATAACACATTTTATTTAGCCATACTAGAGTCAATCTCAGAACATGGAATGAGGTCCTCTTCCTCTAAGGCATGTAAGTTTAAAAAAGGGCTAGATGCCTAAGCAAAACAGATAATCTGTTAAGACAGTGAAAAAGTGTTAACAGAAAATAGGCAATCAAAAGTAGCCAATACAGGAGCTTCTTACTCATATATTTTCCCAGCTTAAATATTTTACTGTAGTATAATGAATAATAGGCTAGAACAAACTAAGGGCCATACATTTCCTCTGTCAAACAATCAAAAAAGAACCTCAGAGACTTTCAGTACTGCTCTACACATCAAAGGGAGAAATGCAGTATAAATTTCTTAGCTTTCCCTTATTTATATCTATACTGTGAATATAAAATGTATTGGGGTATTTCCCAACCAGAACCATGCTACATTTTATAGTTTAAATTCTTTTTTTAACAGGGACAGAGTAGTAAGACAGCACTGGGTTTAGAGTTAAGGCACCAGTCGGTAGTCTAAACCCTTCGATTAAATCTCATTGTTATAACAGTTGTCACCTAATCTACCTAAGTCTCAGTTTCCTCCTTTGTGAAATCAACAGACAAGAACAGTTGACCACTCAAGCTGAGAGACCTCATTCCTAATGAATTTCTAACTAGTAATTCTCATTCCTAATTAAAATTCCTATTCCTAATTAAAATAATGTAACTGGTTAACAGGAAGACTTAAGTAGGCTACTTACAGTTATAACTCTAGGTTGGCCAAATCCTAGATTCCTCTCAAATCCATGGGCTGATGACACATGAAAATTTTCCTAAAAAACTTCAGTTTCACAAAAACTCTCACTGTGTCCAGAAATATAAATAGCATAAAGTTACTACTTCTGAAATAACTCAAGAATTGAACTCTATTTCTCTTTAAACCTAAATTCATTATTAAAAGGTTTACCTACTGATGCAAACTCTCACTATTCAATAGAAAAATGAAAAATGACAGAAACTTAGCCACTTTGAAACTCAATTAAAGACAAGATTTCTAACCACTAAGTCTGAATGAAGAAGATGGAAATGAAAGCATAAAAAAAGAGCTGGAATTCAAGTCACAATAAGAAATAGAAATTTCTACATAAAATGGGAGGGAGGAACACCTCCACAAAGCCAGGAATATATAGGCTTAAACAAAATTAAAAAGCTGCATGAATTTCTCTTAAAGACTGCTGACTAAAACAAATATAGTAATTGCAAAAAGCAGGTTGATAACAGTGCGAAACAGAAGAGGAAATCATTACCATGCCTTTTGGGAACCACAGATTAACAGATTTTTGGCAAAGCAGGTACAAAGTTATATGTGATGACTCTGGATAAAACTTCATGACTTCAGCCAACTAACTATATGATGACCGGGAGTTGGTTCTTCTCACAATTATTAATAGTGAAAAATACTCACACAGGATACACATTTGCCAGGAAAAAAACAAAAATGTGCTTCTTTGAAACAGCTTTTAAAACAACCAACCACCACAGAAACCACATGGGCACATAATTAAATGATGCTGGTTACTGATTTGTGAAGCATTGAAGCATCTCCAAGTGAAGGATTCAACTTTTGGCTCTTTTTTGCCATCCATAAAACTACCTGAGGCCCTACCAAAAAAAAAAAAAAATCAATGCAAATATACCTACACTGGCCTGAGTCTCAACCAACCTTACAGTTGTTAAAGCTACTTAACACCTAAGTAGACATTTCCTTTTCTCATAGAAACAGTCTAGATAAAACATATACTTTTGACTCTCAAAATCTTATTCAAAATGCTAACATTACTGTATCAGTCAGCACAAGATATATAGATAAATACTGGAATTTACAAGAGCAACTTACAGTGGCCACCCACAGAGTCAGGAATAGAAGACTGCAAAAGGGCTGTCTGTGAACCGGAGTACCAAAGGATCCAGCCAAAGGCCTGGAGTTCACTGTGGTGTTCCATACAAGTTCATAACAGGAAGATGAAGAGTCTGTTCTGGAAACATGAAGGGTCTGTGCTAGAAGCTGAAAAGCCAGCACTGGAAGCCAAGAGATGACATCCAAGGTAAAAGTGAAAACTAGAGCTCCTCCAAAGAAACAGAAGTAAACCTTCATTCTTCAATTCCCTTTTATACCATTCTGGCAACAATCCTCCCTAGAGTGGGTCTTCCATACTCAGAACTATGCTGAGTCAATTTAGTTTGGTGTGTCTTAAGTTGACACAATCAGTGAACTATCACAATTACAGTATTAGTGATATATAAGTTTATTATTCCTGATACCAGTATAAGCACCACTAATATCCTATTATCAGTATAAGAATCACTAATAGTGACATTAAGATCACTTACTTCATCAAATAATATACTAGTAAAACATACTAGACATTTTAGGTAAGCTTCGAAAGAGGAAGGAATACAGAGCAGTAGTGGTGAACCTATGGCATGTGTGCTACAACAGGCACACAGAGTCCTCTCTAATGGCACATGAGCCTAGTTGCCCTAGCATTGTCCCAGAGGCCAAGCATTGGATAACAGCACACCTAGGGGCCATGTGCATGCTTGGAAAGCAGGAGTGGCACCAGCAACAATGTCACAAGGCACAGCTCATTAACCACAACTTACTTGGCTTTCATATTGCCATCCAGTGTGCTGCCTGGGATAGACATATATTTGTTTGTACTGGCTATTTTAATACATTTGTTTTTAAAATAAGATTTTAGTTATGAGTTTTCGTATGCAAAATAAAATTATATATCTAAGATTTAGCAGAGATGTTCTAACTAAGAGACCAAAATTCTTTTAACATTGTGCTGTCCCTCTAGCCTATCTGAATCTGCAACATCATATTTAATTGGTTGTGAAGAATTTATGAAAACAAGAACAAGGAGATACACACACACACACACACACACACACACACAATCCCCCTGGGACTGGCTGTGATTTTAGTAGAAACCCTATTGTGGTTTGTCTAAATGTTCCCCCAAAGCCTGATGCATCACGAAGGTGGTTGAGACTAGCATTTGTGATTGGTTCACTGTCTAGCGCTGGGACTGGTGATGTGAGTGCTGCACCCACCCAGGTGTAGGCAGCTGACATAAGGTATATGCAAGGGAAAGAGGGGTGCTTAGCCCCTTTTGCCCTTTTGCCCTTGTTGCTTGCAGTTTTTCATGAACCGCTGCCCCTAAGTCATGCCAGGTGCCTCACCTTGGAGCCAGCTGAGTATGGGTTGAAACTTCCAAACTGTAAGCTAAATAAGCCTTTCTTTCCTTCATTTTGGGCATCAGATATTTTGTCTCAACAACAAGAGAAAAGTAAACAAGACAAGCTGCCACAAGGTAGGAAATGCACTCAGATACCTTTTTCAAAGCAGATCAAAAGCTGATGACAGTCAGTGGAACACTGCCTCTTGTGCTGGTGATCAGCAAACTCAAGAGGAATCCCAGTTTAGAATCTCTGCCTTGAACTACTGATTCAGGGAATATTCCAATTCTTTACTGTTAACTAACAGTGTTAGCTACTTTTGAGATACAAATAGATTTGCACTGGGTGCTTCATGTGTCTGTCTGTCTGTCTTTGTAGACTCTAAGTCTTAAACACCAAAAATGACTATCATAAAAAACAGGAAAAAAAATAATGGAAGGTCATTCCAAGAGACCTGGAAAGAGTCATCTGAAAACAATGGGAAAGCATTATGTGTTCTACGTAGTGAAAATGTGTGTTGTAGATTGAGTGTCAGACAGCACTTTGACGCCAACCACAAAAGTGCTACTGAACTTGGCGAAACTGAAAGGAAAGTTTCCCTTGAAGGTAAAATGAGGATATATTATTCCCAGTATTATTATTCCCAGTATCTTATTCCCAGTATCATCTGACTGCTGCCAACTTTCAAATTTCACTGTGCACAACAAAACATGGTAAGCCCCTCTCTGATGGGAATTTTATCAAAATGGTCAGTTGATCTGGGAATAATTCCCTTTCTCATGATTTCCCAAACAAGAGTAAAATTATGCAACACATCTCTGAGATGCTAATTAGCAGAAATACTATTAAAGATCAAGTCCTAAACATGGTAAGTGATGTTCATCAGCAGTTCACCACTGACTTACAAGAGGCAGCCTGTTAGTCCATGTGGTTGGATGAAGCACAGATACAAATAATCATGCAAGTCTAGAAGTAATTTTACATTACGCTGTTAGTGACATCATAAAAAAAGAGGTACTAAAACTGTTATCACAGTCTAGAAGAACACAAGGGACAAATATATACAATGCTTGTTAAAGGCTTGTCACAAGACATAAGACCAGAAAAAGTGGTTTCAATTACTACTGATGGGCACTTTGCATGGTGGGGGGAACATGTGGTTGCATACAGTTCCTTGTTAAAGAAGCAAAACATCCAGTCATTCCATTTCATTGTATGATACATCAATAAGGTCTCTGCACCAGGGAAAGCAGTAAAAAATTAAGATATGCTCAAAGACATCACAAAAGTAGTGAATTACATCATGTTTCATTCTCTTAATTTTCAACAGTTTCAAACTCTTCTTGATGAGGCCCAGGCACAGTATAATGCTTTACTTAAGTACAATAATGTCCAATGGCTAAGGAGAGGACAAGTCCTGAAGAGATCTGTAGCCTGCCTGAATGAAATTAGGCTATTTATGAATGAAAAATGCAAGGATATCCATAATTCACTAATATGACCTGACTTAGCCTCATATTTTTTGCAGATTTTACACTACACTTCAATATACTGAACAAAAAAGTACGAAGTACAGGGAAAACAGCAGAAAGGTTTTGTGATATCGAAATATTTGAGAGGTAACTGCAGGTTTTTGAAACAAGACTTTGAAAGTGGCCAGCGGAATATTTTGCAAATCTAAAAATTATTTAGAAAATTCTACAACATTTGCAGACAATTCTACAAGCCATCAGAAAATGGAATTTTCTAGCATTGTAGCAGCTGAAAATGAGAATTTTAGCAACAGATTTTTACTTCTCCAGATGAAGCCAAATTTGAAGAACTTGATCATTCCTACCTACATTGGTTAGATTTTGGAAATCTGGAAATAGAGCTTTTGGAATTTCAAGAAAGTTTTACCTGGAAAAACAAATTCTATGACCTGCATGCAACACTTGAAAAGACAGAGAAGACAGAGTGTGATGGGGGTACAAAGGACATCACAATTGATAGCTGTGAAAATAAAATCCTTAACCATTTACCAGTCCAATTATTTACATACAGGATGACCAAAAATTGCATACTCTTTCATTAATTTTTGTAAGTTAACATAATCTTATACATATTATCTTATACTATAAGATATATTATCTTACAAGATGATACA
>RJWM01051650.1:0-10374 GCA_004363535.1 Dasyprocta punctata
GGCTCTGTGTTCACTCCATTCAGTCATCTCTCCACCTAGTAGAGAGGAAAAGTGGAGCATGCAGGTTACATGTGAAGAATTTCACAGATCGTCCTGTCAGCATGTTACACTATTCCCATTTTCTTCCTATTGGTCAGAACTCAGTCACATAGTCGTGCCCACCTGTAAATCATACTGAGAAATGTAGCATAACTTTTAGCCCAACCAGATTGAACTTTATACTGAAGGCAGTGAAAGTCACCCTCAACCTCAGCAGGATAAGGACAAGCTCACTGGTGGTGAAAGTGCCTTAGAGGGAGTGGCTTTTGTGTTTTTTATTCAAGATCACATTTGCCATAGATTTTCAGATAAGATAACATATTTAACAGAATGACGGGATGGCAGGTGGGCACCAGAAAGGAGTTCCAGACACATGGAACCTTCTAGCACTTGAAGCTGGCAAGCCAGTCAGTGCTGTTCTGTTGATCTGATTGTGCAGTTGCAGTAGGAATTCATTCATTTTTAGAAACAGAAATGTTTACTCCTGCTGTTTTAACTCCCTTAGTTTACCACAGAGCCACAGATTTTAGTTTAACCAGAGTCCCTGCTGAGTTGGACTCAAGAAGCAGATTGTGAGCTACAACTGTGTTCCTAGGCAAGGCTTGGACTTTCTCTGGCGGCATTAATTGGAATGCGGCCTTGGGACTTGGGCTGTGCCACACTATTGCAACTCAAACAAAATAAAATTTGACTCAACCAGAAAAGCCAGTCTGGAGTTCAGGTTACTTTAACAGATTCTTGGGAAGTACAAACTGAGTTATAATGCAAAGTTTGCTGTTTGACATCATGGTAAGGAAAATTACTGTTGAACATACAATCTTTTGCCAGCTTTCCAAAATGCTAGATAAGATAACATTTTTGCAAGTGAGTAATATTATTAAATTAAAAAAACTTTAAATATGTTTGGAAAATAGATGCAGATCCAACAGGAGCAGAATGGCAGTGAAAATATTGTACTCTTTGTGTGACTGAGAGACTCCAGCACTCAGCTGCTTTGTGTGGCCTGGGCTTCAGGGTTTTAGGAAGTTGTGTGCAGAGGAATTTCTTTAAAATGAAAACCCAAGATTAGTGTCACTGTCATTCCTCTGATAAGGCTTTTTTGTTTTGTATGTAAGCCAGAGCTGACCTCTGAGAGGTGCATGAACTCAGTTACCCATCTCTGAAGTCTAGGATAGACTCCTAACTTTAAGATTATGCAGAAATGAGTGAGAAATCTCAGAACAGCCTGGGATTTGGTGGAATATTTTTAAATGATTCATGCTGAACTGGAAATAATCTAAAAACAACAGAAGAGCTCTTGGTGGTATTTTCAGGTGTTCTCTATTGATTTGGGGAAAAATTCAACATTAAAGAGTCCTAAAAATGGCATAGATTTAAAAAGACCTATAATCTGCTGTCTTTTTCATTCTTCCCCACCAAAAGTAAACTTTAATAATAGAAATGGTGAGAATAGGAAGGGAATGTAGAAGCAGGGGAAACTACAGAGGCCAAGGTGGGTGGGAACCCGTACATCCCAAAGGCCAAGGCTGAGGTCCGCTGCTCCTGCAGAAAGCACAGGTGACTGTGTGAGGAAGGGCCTGGAGTTTTCTTCTGGTTTTAGAAACGCCTCAACATGGATCTACTCTCTTCTGGCCCAGGTTCTTTCTAGCTGTGAGTTCTTCATTATCTGTGTCTTGGGATATACATAATCCACTCCAGACAAAAGGGGTCTGAAAGCCCACATTTTGTGTTCTACTTCCAACCTCAGAGGGGCCAATCCACTTAAATTCCAATTGCCTACTGATCTATTTTACTAAATTCACTAATTTTCTAAGAACAAAAAACAAAACCTTTATCTATAAAGTTCACAGCAATTCATACTGCAAAAAAGAGTTTTCCTGATCCATGTTGCAAGGCAAATTGGTTGGATGTGAATGGACCGGAAAGTATTTTCCTTTTTCCTTGTGCATCTGCCCAGCTTCCTGAGTAGTCATTTCCAACTCACTGAGGCTGAAGAGCAGGTGCTCCTGGCGAGGAGGGCAAAGGGCATCTGCATTCCAGAGAGGAGAGGTGACTGTGGGCAGAAGAAGAGGGGTGTGAGGTTAAGGAAGGGGAGACCAGACCAGAGGCTGTGGGGACAGAAAGGGTGAAGAATGAGGGTGAGAAATTAGGGAAGATCTTCAAAGGCTCCACAGCTTCCCCTTAAGCCTCTGAGGCTCTGCCAGTTCTTCCAAATCAATCATCAGGGCCTGTGCTAACTGATGGGGACAGATGTGGTTAGCTTGCTGAAGCCAGGAGAAGGGCTCTCGTAAACAGGGCTTTCAGAGCTTCCACTTTCTGCAGATTGGCCACTTCCATTGGCTGGGACACCATTAGGCCCTCCCAGGGACACTTTCCAGCTGTGCAGAGTGGGGCCTTCCTAGAGGACGCTGTCTGCAGGAGCTACATGGAGATGGGTATGGAAAGAGGAGGAAAAGCCTCATGAAACACAGGGTTCTTTTTTGTGTGTGAGGTTGAGGTGGAGAGAGAGGCAGGCCCTGTTGGGGTAGCTGACTCATACTGGTGTGCATGAAACTTCCCTAGTGTTGGAATGAAAGTCTCAAATCCTAGGCAGAGAGAAAAGCTGGTTACCCTAAACCTACTCCAAAGTGAGGCTTGAAAGGGGCAAGATAATGTCAGGCAGTGGCTGCTGAGGGAAGGTGATCCTGTCTGTGATTACTCTTGGGAGACTGTCTGTTTACAGGGTCCATGTGGAAGGTCAGAGGCTGCTTGAGGGAATCATATGGACCTGGGCAGTCACTGCAGGCATCCAAGGATAGAGATTCCCAGGAGGGAAGGGCCCTAGATCTGTTTTGGATGTCTCAGTTGTGCAATCTGTAAGCACTGACTTTTCTAAAAGTGCCTTTTTCTCTCTTTTCTCAGAGAGGCAGGACACAGTGCATGAAAGAAGTCTGTCCCATTCTCTCTTGTCCCCAGCACCTTAGTCACACACCCCCCCAGGACAGTGCTGCCCCAAATGTTTGGGTGAGTGACTATTTTCAAGTGAAAACACAATGAATTTCTTCTGAGAGTTTATGTAGAGAGTGTGTTTGCACACTGCACCCTGTACTTGCAAGGTGTCCCTCATTGCTAACTTCTAGAGACACCTAGTCCTTAAATCAGGGGAGTAGAAAGTGTGAACAGGGTGTGGCTTCGTCTCTTGTCTTCCTTGATCTGGAATCTGGGACAACAGACTATGCAAGAAACTGCCTTGCAAGGGAAGCAGGACTAAACATAGTCTCTAGTCAGCTTTCTTATTGTCAGGCCAACTCTTATAATGGGAAACCGAGATAATTCTACTGGGATATTGTTGTAGTCAGGGTTTTCAAGGGAATAGATTTAATCAAGGACACATAGTATTTTTTTTTATAATATGGGATTAATTTATAATATTCACCCAAAAAGTCAAATGCAGACTACTACAAGCAATCTGTCCATGCACTAGAGACCCAAAGAATCTAGCTGAGGGCCTGGATCCCATGGCAGTATCCTGCATGAATCAACAGAAGATCCAGAGCCCATGGCCTTGTCCTCCATGAGTCCAGCTCGAGGCCTAGAGGCCATGATGATGTCTCATGTAAGTCTGTATCAAGAATCTGCCCTGGGAAGGCCCAAAGGCCAGTGGTAGAAGCTAGAAGGTCTATGACAGTGAGAGAAAAGACCTGTGCCAATAGATTGAGAGATCTGTACTCTCACTAGAGCCAGAAAGTGATGCTCAAGGCAAGGACTAGAATTTCCCTTAAAATAAGCACAGCTATTCCTAGCAATAGCGAGGACCTGACCTCCTGTGAAGATGAGAACAGCTGAGTTAATATCAGGAAATCCAGCATGACAGTCTTCTCCAGCAGAATGAACAGCACCCCATCGTCCCCTCCAGTTCTTTTATGCTATCGGCAACAATCTTCAGGTGGGCCTTTCACACCCAGGACCTCACTGACTCAGTTCAGCTGGGTGTTACATATTGACCATTAGTTAATCCACCATAGATATTAAACCTGTAAAAGGTTGGACACTTGGTATGTGGGGTTGGATTCTGCCTCTGTGCAATTTGAGTTAGTTTCAGCCTTTATGCCTTTATGGTATTCTGGGTTTGTTTGTTTGTTTGTTTGTTTGTTTTTGTTTTTAGTACTGGGAAATGAACCCAGGACCTTTTCACTCAGCTACATCCTAGCCCTTTGTATTTATTTATTTTGAGGCAAAGCCTCGCTAAGTCACTGTCACTAAGTGGGCTGGGCTCAATCTTGCAATCTTACTACCTCAGCCTCTCAGTGTATTACCCTTTATGTAATTTCTGTGTGAATCTGTTCAGTATGCTGTATTGAAGTAGCATAACTGGGTAGCTTTTAAACAATAGAAATGTTTTTCCCAGTTCTGCAGGTGAGAAGTCCAAGATCAAATTGGTTGTAGATTATGTGTGTGGTGAAGGTCTTGCTTTCTAGCTCATAGATGGGATCTTCTAGCTGTGACCTCACATGATGGAAAGGGCCAAGTGTTTGTCTCTGGCTTCCATTACAAGAGCTCTGTTAGCGTTTGTGTCTAGATGTCTCCTCAAAGCTGGAGCTCATGTGAGGTCTGTCCTAGTGTAAATGGCCAGCATGATGGTCTACAGAGGTGAGAGGATCCTGCTTCAGCTAAAGTAACAGGTTTTCTACTGGCCCAGCCAACATAGGTATGAATCTCAGCATTACCTGGTGGTTACACTGGAAAACTGTGCAGTGGCCAGAGCACTCTGGATGCAGGTGCTGGGCTTTGTTGTAAGATCCTCCCGTCTCCCATTCAGTCTGTTTTCCTCAGTGATGGAGGGAATTGCTCTGTACCCAAAGATGTCATTTCATGATACCCTTGGGAACTGAGGCCTCAGAACTAGCTCAGCTGTAGAAGCTCCTCAGACCACACTGCCTGGTCACTGACACAGCTAGAAGAGAGGCTTTGGTTCTTAGGGACTCTGAGAAACCATGATGTGTTCTGCTGACAGAGGGCCATGTGTGTGTGTGTGTTGTTTACACCAGCTTTCATGACCGCTAATTGTCCTGTACACAAAGTCACCTTTTGCCTCTAGAACACCAAGATAAAGTAGACACTCTTTCATGATGATGTTTTCTGCAAAGCACTTTCAAATTTCCTTGTAAACATGCTTCTTTAGGTGACTGCAGCCTGAAATAACTGACAGAGAGACTGAGTTGGCACAAAGATGGCCTTTAATTCCAGTTGAGTCAGGTCTTTTTCATCTGAAAGGCACCAGAAGATAGGCAGTCCTTCAAATAGCTTTAAAAGTAAAGAGGAGGAAGTGGAGTCAACAAAGGTTGAGGCTTGTTTCTCTGGATCCACAAGCCCAAGAAGGAGCTGTCATTATGTTTTAAAGCCCAATTCTGTGGCCCGTGATCTTCTTAGATCACAAGAAAGGTTCTCATCTCTCTTCTGTCCTGACTGGACACTAGAGAGTTCCCGCTCATAAATCCAACAGGCTAAAGAAATTCCTCAAATGGTTCTTTCTGAGTGAGCAAGGAAATGCGTGCCCAAGTGCTGCTCTGCATTGTGGGAGGAGGGTGCCAGCCGGGCAGGGAAGAGCTGTGTGTGGCTGGTGGCATCTTCTGTCTGGGCTTTGCATTGTCATATGTCCCCTTTTCTGTCCAGAACTGTGGCACATCTGGGAATAAACCAACTGCCTCTGTCCACCCCAGTTAACTACTGCTGCCTAGGATAACAACCATTTCAGCCTTATCAAATAGATGGAAATTAGCACACTGTTATTGTATCATGTATGAAAATTCATACTTGCTGTCATACATTTTCTGAGGCTGAAGATGCAAATATGACCTGGTAAGAAACACAAGAATTATTTTTTATCCTGGGAGAGCACACACACCCACCCTGAAATTCTCTCTCATCTTTAATTAATAAATTATGAGGTATGATAAAAAAATACAGTAAATGTTTCAGCAAAAAAATGGTTTACTCCATTAAAGACACACTGTCAGGAATTCCTTTTAAAATGCAATCCTCACTTTTAACACACTCATTCCATAATCTTTACTGCTTTCCAAAGTAGTCCTGGAAGTCCTCTTTGCTAAGTTTCTTTAGTTGCACTGTTGTCTCTGGCTAGATGTGCTAAATCCACTCAGAGCATTAACCTTTCATGATCATTTTGATTCAGGGGAAAAGCCAGAAGTTGCATGGTGCCAGATGTGATCATTAAGGTGGATAAGGACAGACCATGTTTTATGAGCCTGCCTTTTCATTGGATGGCACTCAGCAGCAGCACTCACTGTTTATTTTGTGTGTATTTTTTGTCATACCTCCTAAATGTATTCAGGAAAAATTACCTCCAGAACTGCTTCAGAAACTGGCAGGTTTGATGGGGTAAGTGTGTTGGAATTGAGGGGGGTAGATTTTGTGGGGAATTCATGGCAATGTTTCTTTTACTGCAATCAATTTTTAAAAATTTAAACCTTCAGCATATACTGTGATCATACCTCATATAGAAGACAGCTCAGAGACACGGTGTTCCTAAGCCAGGGAGAGACACGAATTCTGAACTGCATGGTCCCATCCTCTGGCCCAACTCCCACAGGACCCTGTGGGTGAGGTGTGGTCCTCAACCAACTGTACCGTCTGTGCCTATGTGACCAGCAAGACAAGAGTGTCACAGGAAACAGTGTGTGTCCACCAGTAGCTGCCTGCAGATATGTCTGGACAGTGGTCTGCTTTTTCTTTACCTTAGCACCTTGGGCAGCATCTTGTGTAAGCTTGGTTGCCTGCAATCTTCTGAACCCAGAAGCCAGATCTGGCAAAGCCTTCAAAACTAGGGTAGCCAGGTCCCCAGCAAAGCTTCTTCCTTCCACCCAGTCTCACATCATGTGAACTGTCCCTAACTGCCCTTGTCCCAGCTTCCTGACTTCTTACTGGCTTCTCCCAACTCCTTTTATAAAACCTCTCCAACTCTGCTTAGACTTGTTCCCTTGCTTTCTTTTGATGCATTTTCTGTTTAATATCCTGTCTTTTGCCTTTTTCTTTCTTCTCTCCCTTCTCATATCATACCTTTCTTTTCATCGACAAAGAGACATGTTTCTGCTTACTAACAAATTCCCCAAGAAGTTTCTCCCCTGTAGCAGCAGCCAGGCCCTTTGCACAGGTTCTCTGTCCAGCTTGGCCCCAGGTGGAAAGTGTCTGATGGGTTTCTGCCCCTACATAATTTTCTGAATCTTCATGGCAACAGTCCAGCATGGCGAAGGAGCCAAAAATAGCACTTTATCACCTTTCTTCTTCCCTCAGCCCCCAGTAAATCTTTGTTTCCTGTTTTGTGCATGGAGATGCTCCTTCGATCAGATGTTAATATGTCATTTGGCCTGCCTCCCAAACTCCTCCCCCAGCCAGACCTAATAAAAGCATTTCCACTTCTTTGTTCTTCCCAGAGGAAATCTTGCACTCTGCTGCAACACTCCTGTGCCTGTAATAAAGGCCTCTTGCTCTCTCTCTCTGTCTCTCTGTCTCTCTATCTCCCCTGCACCAAAAAATCTAACATTTTGGTGCCATGACTCAGGTTGGCAGATCGAGTTGCTACTGGGGACTACCCCCAGTTCGCACTCCCTCCACTGAGTCACCTCTGTTTTTCTCTTGTTCTTGCCACTGCCATTACCAGCCTCCACCCAACACTGACCCAGATAGAATCTTATAGGTTCTTACAGGTGAGCCACTTCTCTCCCCACCACATACTTTGGGACTCCTGGCTCATTCCCTCACTGATGACTGGTGGATACAAGCATCGGGAATCTCTCATTCACCTGCCTGAGAAGGATGGCGATTCTTCCTAGGAATTGTGCAACAGCCTTTGTGACCTTTGACTTACCCTTAATTCAGCCACAATGGGAAACACTTCTTCCCTCCCTCAAAAAGACATACTGCTTGGATGCCTGATAAGAAAGTTGGGCACAGTCAGTCTCCAAGGAATCTTAAAACCCAAACAATATTTTATTGCCAAATGGGTCGGCCACATTACAAGCTTGATAATGGCCATCACTGGCTAGAAGAGAGTACCTTTGATTTTGCTACCTTCCATGACTTAGACAACTTCTGCTAACATAATGGCAAATGGCTAGAAATTAATTATGTTCAATCTTTCTTTCTCTCTGGGTATGTTGGTCCCTCATTCAAACATGTGAGATGACCCAGGTACTCTTGGCTTGCTCCACATCACCTGATCTCCTGGGACCCAACAACCTCACTGACCCTATATATGGTGTCCCTTTCATTCTCACCCCTCCGTCATACCCACAAGGCCCTTCTCCTCCCCCATCCTCTGCTCCATCTTCTCCTTCAGTCTTCCCTCCTCCATCTTCTCCTCCACTTCCCCTCTCTTGTCTTTTCCTCTATCTTCCCCTTCCCCTGCTTCTCACCCTTCCAATTCCTCCTCCACTCCACTTGACTGTTACCATTTTCTGCTCCTGCACACCACACCAGATCTCACTCCACCTACCCACCACTGTCTTGCCCTCCTTTCCCCCCTCCTTCTCTCCACCATCTTGTTGTCCCTCTCACCATCAACCATCATGTTCCTCTGCCTACCCACAGCCATTTTGTTCTCCCTCTCTTCTACCACCACCTTCTGGCCTCTCCTAACCTCCTTCCTCACTAAGTCCTCTCCCCCTCCATGAGGTGGCCTGCAGTGAAGGCCTTGTTCATGTCCATGTACCTTTCTCTATTGCTGATCTTTCTCATATCTCCCACAATGTGGGATCCTTTGATGCTGACCCTTGTAATTACATCAAGGAACTTAAATTTGTGATTCAGTCCTTTGATTTAACCTACAAAGATCTCTATGTCATTCTCACGTCCACTCTTTCTCTTCAACAAAAGGCTGAATGAACTCTGGCAGGCAGCTTAAACTGTTGCAAATGAAAAACATCAAACAGATGCCGAACATCCCATGGGGGTAACTGCAGTGCCAAATGCAGACCCCCAATGGAATTATCAGCCTAATGCTGATGACTCAAAACATATGGCACAAATGATTAACTATATCTTAACAGGTCTTCACAAAATCTCATGTGAACAGGCTAATTACCAAAAGCTTCAAGAACAGACCCAACATGGCAATGAAAATCCCACTGAGTTTATGACTTGCCTCATGGAGGCTCTCATCAAATTTACTGATGTAAAAGCCTGAGTCACCCAAGGGGACAATTGTCCTTAACTCCCATTTTATTTCCCACGTGGCACCAGATATTCAAACAATTGAAAAAGTCAAACCTTGGCCCTCAGTTCCCTCAGGGAGACCTAGATGTGGCTTTTGGTGTCTTCAAAAATAGAGGGGAACAACAAAAACAAAATGATCTTGAAAAGATCAAACTTCAGTCTAAACTCCAAACTAAACTCCAAGGCCAATTTCTGGCTGTGGCACTTGGGGCTCAAAATAAAACACAGACCAAAGACAAATTTAAAACCCAAGCTCCCCCAAGACCATGCTTCAAGTGCAATAAGGAAGAACACTGGGTACAAGACTGTCTTGATCCCACAGCCACTGCCAGGACCCTGTCCCATCTGCAAACAAGAGGATCGCTGGAAGTGTGACTGCCCTGTCTACCAGACAGCAGGTAAGTCATCAAGTTCCCTGCCCTCACAGAATACAAAGTTACTGCTGCCTCCAGACTCATCACTTGCCAATCTACTTGGGCTCACCACTGAAGAGGACTGATGGGGCTTAGGGTCAGTGGCTCCCACCAAGGAGTCTCTCTCAGAGCCCCAAGTCTTGTTGGGTATCTCAAGTAAAATTCTCTCTCTTCTTGTTAATAAGAGGGCCACCTACAGTGTTTTATCTGAATTTTTAGGCCAATGTTCCTGGTCTTCAGTCTCTGTTGTGGGAGTTGATGGCCAACCTACATGACCTCTCCAGACAGGACCTAGTCCCTGTAGATTCCAAACCTTTTTCTTTACACACAACTTTCTTGTTATCCTAACCTGTCCTGTACACCTTTAGGTAGAGATATGCTCCAAAACTTCAATTTCTCTTATACTTTCTCTCTCCATGGCTCTCATACTCCAAACCCAACTGTCATGTGTTGCTGTCTCAGCCCCTCCCCTTCCCTCTTCTCTCATTGACCCTACAATCTGGGACACCTCAAATCCTACCCTTACCACCCATGCTACTCTTGTGCTAATTTGCCTCAAAGACCCTTAAGTTTTCCCCTATGTTCCCCAATACCCAGTAGCTGCTAAACATCAATGGGAGCTCAAAACTATAATCTGCTGCTTGTTAATTAATGGGTTTCTTTTTTTTTTTTTTTTTTTTGCAGCACTGAGGATTGAACTCACAACCTTGCA
>RJWM01051651.1:0-10401 GCA_004363535.1 Dasyprocta punctata
CCCTCCACAGACAGGGGCCTGGGGCTGCTTTGATGAATTTAACCGCATCAACATTGAGGTGCTGTCAGTGGTCGCCCAGCAGATCCTGTCCATCCTCTCTGCCTTGGCTGCCAGCCTCACCCGCTTCTATTTCGAGGGCTTTGAAATAAATCTGGTGTGGTCCTGTGGGATCTTCATTACCATGAATCCTGGTAGGTGCCAGGGAACAAATGGGCTTTCTGGGTGGGGGAACTGGATACCCAGGGCAGGCACCTGTGTATCATGTTCTTCCTTCTTAAGTGTATAACCAAGCGAAATCTGGCAAACGACAACAAAGGGTAACAAAAGAATGAACACCAGTTGTCCTTTGTGGGCAAAGAGGCGATCTGATTGTTCTCTGTGAAGGGATCACTGATTACTTATGTGTCGTGTGTAGCCTTAATCTTTTCAGGCTTGGCGACCTTCTCCCATCAGTTCTGGTTTACCTGGCACCCTCTTTGTAGAATGGGAGTGCATGGCCCAGCATCTCACTATGGTCCCCTAGGAACCGCGCTGGGGGAAGGGCCTGGGGAAGAACAGGTGTAGGGAAGGGCTTAGGTCCCCAGAGAATCAAAGAAACAGCTGTGATTCATATTAGAACTGATGTGAGCTATACATAGAACTTAGAGAGATGGAAATCAGCAGCTGCGTATTTTCAGTTTGAAACAGGGCCATGCAGAAAGTAAGGAAAAGACTAGAGAAGAAAGAAGACCAAAGTGGAATAGGAAAAACCAGGGCTGGGATCCGAAAGGAATCAACCTTGAAATTGGAGTTGGGGAGAAAATTGGAGTTGGGGGAAAAAGGGAGTGTTGCACAAAGTGAGGTTGATTGGGAAGTGGGTTTGGGGAAAAAAGTCAAAATAAGGAAATACAGGGAGTCTAAACAAATGGTGTTGTTTTCCAGGCTATGCTGGCCGCACAGAGCTTCCTGAAAATCTTAAATCCATGTTCCGTCCCATTGCCATGGTGGTGCCTGATTCAACCCTTATTGCAGAAATCATTCTCTTTGGGGAGGGCTTTGGCAACTGCAAGGTATTTTGATAATTCCTTCCCTCCAATTATTTTATTTCCCTTTCATAATTATTCCCTGGACAGAGAAACCCCCTGGAGGGTCAATTAGCTTATCCTACAAGGAACTTAGACATCTTCAGGATGAAGGCAGAAGAATTCAGAGAAAGGTCTCCTTTCCATGATGTCTAACTGATGACTGCACAAATCACGAGGTCTCAGTCGGCTTGTCCATAGAGTAATCCCCAGAAGCCTTAAGTCCCAGACCTAGCTTCTTGGCTCTGTAAGAGTCCTTTGATGAAGAGCAGGCCTTGTGAGGAAATAGGTTGTTTCCTCCTCTGGTTTTCAGATACTTGCCAAGAAGGTATACACGCTCTACTCATTGGCCGTGCAGCAGCTCTCCAAACAGGACCATTACGACTTCGGCCTCCGCGCCCTCACCTCCCTTGTGCGCTATGCTGGCAAGAAGCGCCGCCTACAGCCGGATCTGAGCGATGAGGAGGTAGACCAAAGATAAGGGCCCTGGGACTTTAACCTCCATTGTCACTGGGCCTATGTGCCATCACTAAAACTCAGATCCTTCCTTCCCCAGCCTGAGATTCCTACTCTCATGCCTCGTTCCCTGTGTTGCCCAAGTTCTGCCTATTGCATTGCTAAGAACTAACTCTGTTGTTCTTGGCTCCTGTCCCCAGACCCTTTGTTGAAGGGCCTCACGAGTACCTAGGCTCAAGCTCCTCAAATGTGAGTCTCCATCTTTTCCATCCAGGTTCTGCTGCTCTCGATGAGAGACATGAATATTGCTAAGCTAACATCAGTTGATGTGCCGCTGTTCAATGCCATTGTGCAAGATCTTTTCCCCAGCATCGAGCTGCCGGTCATTGACTATGGCAAGGTATTTGCCCTTTAATATTCTTCCTGGTCTCTTTCATGAATGTGCAGTATAGGAAGAGGAAACTTGGCTTCCAGGCCTTATTCTGCATCACTAGCTGTGACTTCGAGTAAGAGAACTGACCCTTACTTATTTATAATATTTCAGGCTTCCTTGTTTACAATATGATAAGGGCCTACTCAAACATTCCACTTTCTGAGCCCAGCTCCCTGCCCTCCTAACTTACCTGCTCAGGACTTCACCGAGACCTGTAATCCATCGGCCTTTCCACGTTCTATATGCCCACTAGCCATCTCTGCCTCTCCTCTCTTCATTTGGAGAGTTGGGAGAAAAGAGGGTAGGGTGTCCTCTTTCAGATGTGAAAGCAGTTGGGAGTGGAAAAGGAATCGTAGAAAGTATAAGAACTTTCTCCTCGAAGATTATGCTAGTCTCAAATGTCCTGAGCAATCTTTTCAATTGAAACCACTAAAGTGCAGGATAAAAACATAAAAATACATATTTTTAAGGCATTGCCAAACTGGCAAGAATTCCAAGGTTTGGAGGTAGGAGAGTAAACACAGGAACTCTGGGAGGTAACTGGATTACAAAGCTGTCTTTTTCTTCTCTGAAGATTTCTGACAAATAGAGGGCACTGGGGATGGAGGATAACCCCCAGGTTTGGTGGTAAAACAAAAAACTTAACTCTCAAACAACAGTAAATGGGAAAATGTGAACTCCACCATTTGGACATATACAGAAATGAAACTTGTCTGTCTGACCTCTGATAGTGGAAGGAAGGAGTAAAATCGCCTTTGAGATTTCTTAACCACATTCTTATGGTCATAATTTATTCTACTGTGTAATTAAAAAAAAAACTCAAAAAAAACTCAGATTTTAATTTTAAGTAGTTCTAGGTTGTTAGTGCCCCCAGGTGACTAGGAGAAGCAAAAGCAAATTATTTCTGGTGGGGTGAAATGTCAATTTCTGCCTAAAAGAATTCCTACAGATAAAAGTCCAAGAAAATGGGCAACTCAGGGTCAAAAATCACAACATTCATAAGGAAACAAATCCTACGAATGGAAGTCAGAGAAACAATGAACAGAGGAATCAGATCCATACAGACGCCAGACTTCTATAATAGGTACAGAATTTTAAAATAACTGCTTTCTCTGGCACTATTGGAGGCTTAGACAGGAGGATCACTAGTTTGAGTGCAAAGTAGACAACTTAGCAAGTTAGTGAGACTCTGCCTCAAAAATCAATCAATAAATAAATAAATAAATCACGCTGGGGGTGTGGCTCAGTACAAAGGCCTTAGTTCAATCCCCAGTATTGGAAAAACCAAAAACAAAGACAAAATTTTTGTCTTAATATGTTTAAAGAAATACAAGCAAAGCTTGAAACTCTGAGCCAGGAACAAAAGATCTAAACAAAGAAGATTTGAAAAAGCACCAACAGAATTTCTGAAAATGAAAAACATGATAATTGGGAAAGATGAAAAGTGACCTCAATAGGGTGACAGAGGACCTCTAGGTAAAGAAAGTGGATTGAAGTCCAGGACAACTCCACTAAAGAAATGTATTTGTGTTTGTAAATCATACAAGCACAAAGGGATAGGGAGAATGGGAAAGGAGATTTACAATTAAATTTTAAATATGAGGAGCAAATGAGTAAGGTGTGGCTTACACAGCAAGCCCAAGAAAACTGAAAGCAGGGAAAACTGAAAGGCCGTCTTCACAAAGTTCAGCATTTGTGAGATTACGTACCTCTGGGAGTGGGAGTAGGTAGGGAAAGTAAATGACCTATAACTAAAATAGGGAGGGCGAGAAGCAGATCGCTTTAGAAGTAGATAGAGCTCTAGATCTCCCTCTCTGTGAGCCTGGGGAACCCTGCCTCTTTCCTGAGGCAGACACAGGTCTCAAGCCTGGGCCCACCAGGCACAGTGGAAAGCAGGAGCAAGCCTGTCACAGAGGGCTTTCAGGGAAGGCGTACACATTGGCTCCTGAGACCTTTTGCCTTCTTTCACCAGATAACTGGAAGGAGGTGCAAATATAAAAGATGCCAAAACAAACAGGAAAATGCAAGCTGAAGAAAATACTGGAGAAAGGAAAGTTTCTTTTAAAAAACAGTCATCATTGGCTAAGCATGGTGGCGCACCTATAGTCCCAACTACTGAGGAAACTGCGGCAGGAAGAGCCCAGGAGTTTGTAGCCAGCCTGTAGCAGGACCCTGTCTCAAAAAAAAAACAAAAACGATAAACAAACAAGCAAGAACCCCCAACTATCATTTCATTTAAAGAATGAAATGCTATTTGAAAAGGATGAATTCTGCCTGTAACCCCGGCACTATAGAAGCAGAGGAAAGAGGGTCGAAAGTTTGAGCCCAGTCTGAGCAATTTAGCAACTTAGCAAGACCCTGACTAGAAAGAAAGAAAGAAGGAAAGAAAGAAAGGAAGAAAGGAAGGAAGGAAAAGGAGTTGGGGGTGTAGTTCAGCATGAGGCCTCTTGATTTAATTCTCACTACAGGATGGGAAGTGGCGACGGGTGATGCTCAGGCTGACAAGCATTCTTGAGAACAGAGTAGACAGAGAAGAAATGAGATAAGATCCAATCTAGGACAGATAGTGTCCAAATAACAGGAGTTCCAAAAGTAGAAACAAAGAAAAGGGAGGGGCGAGTAGTGAGACAATGCAGGAAGAATCCCTAGAGCTGAAGGCTATGTTTCCAAAATAAAAGTGTCCACCAATGTATGAACTAATTCTAAACTTGTATGCATTTAATAATACGGCTACAAAGCCTATAAAACACAATGGACAGAACTAAATTTTTAATCCTAGTGGGAGATCTTGATGATTCTCTCAGAATTGGTAAAGAAAACTAATTAAAAATCCATAAATATAGATTTGAATGCTTTTAACAGGTTGGAGCTGACACATAGAACATTCTAGATGACAGTTGCAGATATACATTCTTCTCAAATGTACATGGAATATTTATCAAAATTGACTATATTCTAAGGTATTAAGTATAAGACCTATAAATTTCAGGCCGGGGATTTAGCTCAGTGGCTTAAGCACCTGCCTGGCAAGCATGAGGTCATGAGTTCGATTCCCAGTACAAAAAAAAAGAGAAGACTTAAAAATTTCAAATGATTGAAATTGTACAGAGGATGATCATAATAGAATTAAACAATAGCAATCAGTAACAAAATATAATTAGAAAAAGCACAGGTGTTTAGAAATTAGGCAGTGAAATTCTACACACCTCTTAGGTCAAAGATGAAATTAGAGAGTAACTGAATAAATAAAAAAGTGTGTCATTAAATATGTGGTATGACACTAAACACACACACACACAAATACCAATCAAACTAATTCTCAGATAGCGGAAAGAAGTAATATTAGTGAGACCTTTTATAATGGTATTTGAATTGTACCAGAAACACCTTGCATCTTCTTGAAATTATTTGGGTGTGTGAGCTGTGTGTTTAAAAATGTCACACTATCTGGAACTAATTCATGTGGGTTGGATTCTATAAGCATTACTTTTAACTTGGGTGATAATGTTTATAAAATTATGACTGGAGGTGCTGCTCAATGATAGAGACTTGTCTAGTATGTGTGAGACATAGGTCTAATCTCCAGCACTGGGGGGAAAAAAATACAGTTCTCCCACCAAGTTGTGAGCTCTGCAATCTGTCTGTTCCCAGCTGTATCCCTGCATCACCCAGAACTATGCTTCATACATACTGCAGACACTTAATAAATATTTGTTGAATAATAGACAAAATATGTAGAGTGACTTGTGAGACATGTGCAGACGAGGAAACTGAGGCTTGGAGAGGTGACTTACTGAAAGCTGAGGAACAAGGCTGGCTGACTCCAAAGCCCAATCTCTTAACTCTGTGACTCGCCAGCTTCCCAGTGAACGACGAGCAAGTGCCAGAGTGTAAAGGGCTCTAGTGTTATTTTTAATGGTTTGAACGTATCTTCCCCGGCGCTGAGAGGGTTCTGAGAGCCCTTTGGAGCCCTCCTGTTTCTCCCCTTCCCTCAGCTGCAGGAGACTGTTGAGCAGGAGATCCGAGAGAGAGGCCTGCAGTGCACACCGTTCACCCTCACCAAAGTTTTCCAGTTGTATGAAACCAAGAACTCGCGTCACTCTACCATGATTGTGGGCAACACAGGCAGTGGCAAGACAACCTGCTGGCGCATCCTGCAGGCCTCCTTGTCCTCCCTGTGCCGCGCTGGAGACCCTAACTTCAACATTGTTAGAGTACGCGGTTGGGACAGTGGAGTCACTGGTGAAGACTTGAGTAGCAGGAAGGCCATGGAGGTTGGGGGGCAGGAATGGGCTGGGGAGGGGGTCCTCCCAGGTCCAACAAGGCCTTGGAGAGACGAGAGAGGCTAGGGGCTGAATGAAAGGGGAATCTTCAAGTTTGTCTACCAGCAGCTCTAAAATCCCTTCTGGTATCCTTTTCAGGAATTCCCGCTGAACCCTAAGGCACTGTCCCTAGGGGAGCTGTACGGGGAGTATGACCTCAACACTAATGAATGGACAGATGGCATTTTGTCCAGCGTCATGCGGGTGGCATGTGCAGGTATCCAAGGGACCATGGTGGGGAGCAGATATCCAAATATCTGATGGGGCCGGGAGTTTGGCTCAGTGGCTTAAGCGCCTGCCCTGGCAGGCGCGAGGCTGTGAGTTCAATCCCCGGTGCCGCAAAAAACAAAACAAAACAAAACAAAACAAATATCTGATGGGAGTGGGGAGTCTGGGGCACTGACGGGGGCAGAGAGTGTGGGGAGACGCCCGGAAACGCGGAAGTACAGGGCATAAGGAGTGAGAGTGGAGTGGGAGGGCCAGGGGAGAGCTCTCCTGGTCTTCTTGTCCTCTGCCTGCTCCTAAGACGAGAAACCAGATGAGAAATGGATCCTTTTTGATGGCCCTGTGGACACACTGTGGATCGAAAGCATGAATTCTGTCATGGATGACAACAAAGTGCTGACCCTAATCAATGGCGAGCGCATCTCAATGCCTGAGCAGGTGTGGGGAAGTGGGCTCTACCTCGGGTCCCGCGGGAGACAGCGGAGGGTGTGAGGGGGGTGGGGGGGAGACCCTGATCCTCAGAGAAGGGTAAGTTCTGTAGGAGAGAGCTGGGAAGAGTGTGCAGGATTTGGTGAAAGTTGCAACTGAGAAAGAATGCTTGGCCTAGGCTGGGAGTATAGCTCAGTGCACCTGCCCAGCATGTGTGAGGCCCTGGACTCCGTCTCCATCTCCAGCACCACACACACACACACACACAGGAAAAAAAAAAGGAAGGAAGGAACAAAAGGAAGGAAGGGAGGGAGGAAGGAAGAAAAAATGAGAAAGGAAAGGAAAGGAGAGGCGAAGAAAAAAGAAAAATAGCTTTGTCTATCATGGATATTGGCAACAGTTAATTATGCAGAAAAGAACTTTGTGTAGCACCCATGTTAGGAGTCCATGAGCTGTCACACCTGGCCTTTTCCACAATGATGGTCAGACAGCGATTTTTCCTAAGGAGAAACTTGAATAAGCTCTCATTTCTTTCAGCAAGCAAATCATTTATAAGCTTCAGATCTTTCTTCTTCTTGCCACACTTGGTGCTTGACAGAGACACCACCTTGGGGCCTCAGAGTTTTGGGGTATTTTATTACTACTGACTGGGGGGCAGTGGAAGATGAGGTTCTGACAAAAATATATCCCTAGGTGTCTCTCCTGTTTGAAGTGGAGAACCTGGCGGTGGCCTCTCCAGCCACTGTCTCCCGCTGCGGAATGGTCTACACTGACTACGTTGACCTGGGGTGGAAGCCCTACGTTCAGTCATGGCTAGAGAAGAGGCCAAAGGTGTGATGGGATTGAGGAGGGGGAGACTGACCTAGAGGTCTGTGGCACACAAAAGCAAATGAACGAAGAATCCTTTCTCACTTACTTCTAGAGCGAAGTAGAGCCCCTTCAACGCATGTTTGAAAAGCTCATCAGCAAGATCTTGGCCTTTAAGAAAGACAACTGCAACGAGCTGGTGCCCCTCCCCGAGTACAGCGGCATCATGTCCCTCTGCAAACTGTACTCAGCCCTGGCCACGCCAGAGAACGGGGTGAGGGGCAGGCCCGGGCCAGGGCGGGGGCAGGAGACAAGCGCTCACAACTGCCCGGGAACCATGTTAGTTTGAACACAGCGACCATGGAGGCGGGGAGGTGTGTGTGTGTGTGTGTGTGTGTGTGTGCGCGCTGTACTCACGTGCTGGGCTAGAAGCCCAGACTAAGGATTCTAAATAGAACAGAATAAGGACTGGGGGCGTGGCTCATGTCAGAGGCCCCCGGTTCTATCCTCAGCACTGTACACGCAACATACGTACATACATCACATACACACCAGAACACAGTGGAGTCTCAGTATAGTTTCCCTCATGTTCTGGGGGCTGAAGTAATGTGTTCAGTTCCTCGTTTCTTCATCCTTTCAAAATATGAATATTGATTTTTGGTATACGTGAGGCCCTGGAATACCATTTTAGTTGAGAAAAGCTCCGGGCTAATCTGATGAGAAATTCCAGAAATCTTCAGATTCACTGATAGTTAGAAAGATTTTGTTCAGTTTAGAACTGTAGAGTAAGGGTCAAAATTTGCTACTTTGTGTCCAGATCGTATCACTGCCTGAAATGGTTTGTAATTGTTTGCTTATTTCGTAGTGTTGGAGACCAAACCCAGGGCATCATGCATGCTTAGGCAAGCACTCCACCTCTGAGCTGTATCGCCAGCAATTACAAGATTGCTTTTAAAGATACGGCCAGATAACCAAACCCAGCAATTAAGATCTATAGCAGTATAAGTCATTCCTTGTATAGTTAATATAAATTAAAATATGTAGATGGATTTCAAGGTAAGGCGTGGGAGGAGGACGTTGGACTGTGTGGATAGGATGCAGAGGCCCAGGGACTCCCTGGGAGGGAACCCCTGGAGAGCAGAGTGGGGGGCAGAGTTGTGCCTTAGCACAAAGGGTCACACAGCATTCCAGTTCTGCTCAGCACCCTCCCAGAACAGATCTGACATATGTACCCTGGACAGGGGTTTAAGAGCTTGAGTTCCATAGCCGGGTGTGGTGGCGCACACCTTCACTGCCAGCACTCAGGGGGCTGAGGCAGGAGGATCATTGTGAGTTCAAGACCAGCCTGGGCTACAAAGTGAGTTCAAGGCCAGCCTGAACTGTATAGTGAGACCCTGTCTCAAAAAAAATTGGGCTGGGGATTTAGCTCAGTGGCTTAAGTGCCTGCTTGGCAGGCACGAGGTTGTAAGTTCAAGCCCCGGTACCAAAAGAAAAAAAAAAAAAAGAGAGAGAGAGAGCTTGAGTTGTAAATAGACTGTACCCACTGTTAAAGTAGGTGTATTTTAAAACTTAATTTTTACTTATATAAGTAATCATTGGATCTCGTTTTCTTTCTAAAATTAAATTTTTTTATTTAAGGCTCAAGTTCTTTTTGTTCTTTTTCTGCCTTGTGGTGCTGGGCTCCTCCCTTCCACAAGAGTAACTATTATAGTGTGTTCATGTATCATCCAGACCATTTAAAAAAAGTTTATGTATACACAAGTCCATAAGTATCCATAGAAAATGTGATATTTAGAAAATAGACTATGTGAGTCAGATGTGGTGGTGCACACCTGTAATTGCTGTACTCAGGAGGCTGAAGCAGGAGGATTGCCATGGGTTTGAGGCCAGCCTGGGCTATGTAAGTAAGTTCAAGGCCAGTCTGTACTACACAGCGAGACCCTGTATCAAAAAAGAAAAAAAAAATAGACTGTGTTACATAAAATATGCTTGTTAAACCAACAGTATGTTTTTGAGTTTTGTACTGCTTTGTATTGCTAGTTTTATATCAACGCATTAATAGCTATTTACTATTCTACAGTAGAACCTTACATTTTATTTTTTCAATTCCTCTACTGGCGGATGTTTAGATCTTCTCTAATTTTTTTGCAATTATGAACAAGTCAGCACAAATGTCCCTGGACTTGTCTCCGTAAATAACCGCAGGTGCTTCTCCAGGGCAGGATGGTTACAGGCAGATGACAGCTGTGTCTAAGACTTAGCAAAAAGGGAGCTTAGGGCAACTGTTGAGCAACAAGGAATTTCAGGTTTATCTAAAGTCTTTTGTAAGTTGTAGATAAGCATACACAATGGGAAGACAACCATGTGGTTTTCCAAACAGAGCCAGGAAAGGAGGAAGGCTGCAAGCCTTTGGGCTGGCCTGACACTCAGGCCCCTCCTTCCCTTATAAGTGCCTCCTCTTCTTCCGCCCAGGTGAACCCAGCCGACAGTGAAAACTTCATGACTATGGTAGAGATGACATTTGTGTTCAGCATGATCTGGTCTGTGTGTGCCTCTGTAGACGAGGATGGCCGCAAGAAAATTGACAGTTACCTTCGTGAAATCGAGGGTTCCTTTCCCAATAAGGTCAGGGTCCTCAAAACCAGCTCGTTGTCTTATTTTTCTAGAA
>RJWM01051652.1:0-10346 GCA_004363535.1 Dasyprocta punctata
ACTAACCCTGCTTCTCGGGAGCTTCACACAGGCACTGACTCCTCCTCCTGTGGTGGCTCTGCTGAGAGAGAGCCCAGGCCAGCTGGTGGGTGCCCACCTTCCACACTGCCCTCTGCTTCCATGTGTACCTTTGTGCCTGCGGGAGGAAAAGCAGCTGCATGGCCGTTTTCAGGGTGCACAGCACTGGGGGAGCATTGAGTAGAGCAGATAGGAATGAAGTGCTGAGCCAGGTATGGTGGTGCATGCCTCTTATCCCAGCCCTGGGGAGGCTGAGGCAGGAGGATCACTAAAAAGTTGGAGGCTAGTCTGGGCTACATTGTGAGTTCAAGGCCAGCCTGGACTACATGTCATGACCCTGTCTCAAAATATCCCAAAATAATAAATAAATAAATAGATAGGAAGCAATAGTTAGCAGCAGATGGGGGATAGAAATGAGGAAGATTCCCCTAGGAGAAGTGGAGGAGCCTGCTGTCCCCGACAAAGGAAGAGAGACATCAACAGTGTGAGCTGGCGCCTCTTCGGTGCGTTTACCCCTGCTGGTTGGCACTGTCAGGGGCAAGTTGGGGCTGGGGCCCTGGGCACACGGTGCCAGCCCGGGCCAGGGCCGCCCTGAGGTCTTGGGGTGCGGCCGAGCCCTGCCTGCGCGGGCACGTGGCGCCATGGGCAGGAATCCGCGTGGCACGGGGCAGGCGGGGCGCCACCAGAGCTGCAAAGGCAGGAACCAGAGAGCTGGGCGGAGGGCCCTTCCTGCCCGCCTCGGGCCTGGCCTCCTTCGAGCAGGCGGAGACGCGATGCTGCCACCTAGTGCCCGGGGGCTGCTGGGCCGCCGGGGACCCTGGCCAGCTCACAGCCAGGAAAGCCGTTCATGGTCTCCCCAACTTTCTCTCTCCCTCCTCCACCACCCCAGGTCCTGCAGTCAGCCAAGGAACAAATTAAATGGTCGCTCCTGAAGTGAAGGCAACCCTGGCCCAAGTCGCCAAACCCCAAGGGCTTCTAGCGCTGTCCCCTCCCTGGCACCCTGACCCGCCCCGGGGGCCCTGGGGGCCAACTGAGCTGCCCTTCCTGGCCCCCAATAAACCTGCTTTGTCTCACGCACGGGCTCCTCCTTTGTTGGCCCAAGGGTGGTGTGTCCGGACAGGGGCTCCTGCGACACCGGACACGCCCCTCCCTCTGGCCGTGAGCTTGGGGACAGGGAAAGGGGACTGTCACCCAGTAGGGCAGCGACACGGGTGCCCTGGCCCCTATGCAGTGGGGAGGCCGGGGATGAGTGAGTGACGCGGCACCGTTGCGTGAGTGCCTGCACCTCTCGGTCCCAGAACCTGCAGCTTAAGCACCGCTGGGACGCAGACACTTACTGCGTCCCCATCCCCGAGCCCTGCACTGCTCTTGGGTTCCGGCCCTGGACACCACGTTTTCGCCATCCCTAGACGGGGGCGGGGCATTGCAACGCCTCGCCCCTAACCCACCCCTCGAAGGCGTCCAGCGCTGGAGGAAGCCCCGCCTTAGGACAGCATCCGCGATCCTGGAGCGCCACCTGGAGGGAACGGTGAGAAACACGCCCTGCCAGTCGGCTGCCCGGAGTAACCCCGCCCCTCTGTTACTCGGCCTCCAATACTTGCTACTGGGCGTTGTCCTAGCAACCAGCACGCTTGAACTGTCCTGCGAGTTCTGCCTGTTGTACTAGTAAGAGTGCTGAGCCGCGGTTGTGAATAGACGTGGTTCCCGTTGTTACCGGGTCCCGAACCGTGAGACTTTAGGATCTGATATTTACAATGGATTTTTCTATTTTGGTACCTGAAGTTGAACTCAGGACCTCGCGCTTGCCAGGCAGGCGCTGTGCCACTGAGCTATGTCCCCGGCCCTACAATGGATTTTTTTGAGATATGGTCCCGCAATGTATTTCAGGCTGCATTTGAGCTCATACGTAGCCCAGGCTGACCTTGAACTCTTGGCGAACCTCCTACCTCAGCCTCTCAATACAAGCGTGCTCAATCACTGCCAGCTTTGCATTTGTGCACTTGTGCCACCAGAGAAAATGACAGCAATATGGTAATGTGAACACTGTATATAACCTTTTCCAGAAAGTTATACTTTTAAAAAAGCAACTAGGAAGGAGGAAAAGTGCAGTATGTAATTAAATGGAACAGTTCAGGGGCCCGAGTGGCAACAGGATTGGAAAGTCTCCAGAAATACTCCAGCAGACTTTGGACCACACCCAACACCTGGCTCCGGCCAACGCCCTCCCACAACTGCAGGGACGGGCGGGACGGTCGCTTCCTGGCAACCGGACCGGGCCGTGCAAGGGACACACTGCGGAGCCGGGAATGGACGGGACGCACGGGCGGCGCCCCGAAAACTGGCTTGCCGATTTCGCTCCACCGAGGGAGCACCAGGGCTCGACACGAGGCGCCAGTGTCTGCCGCAGCCTTCGCAGCGCCAGTCCCTGGGGGAAACTGTGCGGACAGGGGGGTCCCCCGCGCCCCCTGCCCTCGGGATGTTCGAAGCCCCGGCCACGTGGCTATCGCTGCCCCTCCCACCCCATCTATAGCCGCGCCCGCCGCGTCCCCGGGTCCCGTAGGCGCCCACGAGCCGGAGCCCGCAGCGAGCGAGAGGACCCGGCGTCACCCGCGGGTCTGGGGTGCGGGCACGGCTCAGGCCTCGCCTTCCCACTCCCTCCTGTCCTCCGGGGCCACTCGGTTTGAGTCGGGTGAGGAGCTCGGGGCGCCCCTTATCTCCCACTAAATGGCACCAGCATGCATCCTGAGCCAAGAATCAGCGGACAGGGGACGCGCAGGGACACACTGGCACGACCCGCCCCTCCACACGCTTTTATACCACCCGAACCAGACCCGGCCCCGCCCCAACCCTGGCTCAGCTCAAGGCCTCCCGCCCATTGGCTGGCAGGAAGTCAGGGCTGCTCCGATTGGCTTGCGTCTCGACAGTGACGGATGGCTCCCGGGCGGTGCAGTGGTGAGGCGGGGTCTCTGCAGGGCCACGCTGATAGGTGGGGGCGGAGCCCGTCTGGGACTCCAATTTTCTGGGGTGGTTTCTCTCTTTGAAACTCTAAATGTAGTGGGAAAAATCCTGCCTCTGAATTCCCGGTGCATAGCCCTTAACTCGGGATGCTGGGCCATGAGAACAAGTTACCCATAGCGCACTGGGCACCGCCTTACTCCCTTTCCTTCCAACCCTCGTCTCATTCATGCAACCATATTTGTTCGATTTTGTTTGAGACAGGGTCTCGCTATGCAGTTCAGGCTGGCCTGGAACTTACTATGTAGCCCAGGCTGGCCTCAAACTCACGACGATCCTCCTGCCTCAGCCTCCTGAGTGCTGGGATGACAGACAGGTGCCACTATGGCCATTCATTGGGTTATTTGAGTGTTTGCCCTGAACCAGGCCCTGGGGAAAGTAAAACACCTCCCAGACCCCCAGTGGGGTGGGTGTCGGGTTAAAAGGAGGGATGGGATTTGTGGGCAGGCTCGCGGGAGAAATGTCCACTGTTCCAGCTTCATCTCAGTCCCGAAGCTTACACTGCAGACACAGGCTCTTTCCCGGGGTCTTTTTCTTTTCCGTTAAAAAAGAAAGAGGAGCCAAGGTTGTGGTTCAGAGGCTGAGAGGTTGCTAGCAACATGCACAATGGAAAAAACAAAAACAAACAGAAAACAAAACAAAACAAAAACCCCACCAACTTATATTTTAGAATTTGTCTATTTCTTACTGCTTTCCCGTTTTAGACGAGGACCCCAGGAAATGAGAGTGATTGTAAAAGCGTGAGTTCTCAAAATGGACTCTTTGGCAAGGAAATCTGTATTAATAAGAATGACAAAGCCGGGCGTGGTGGCGCACGCCTTTAATCCCAGCACTCGGAAGGCTGAGGTAGATGGAGCGTTGTGAGTTCGAGGCCGGCCTGGGCTACAACGCGAGCGCAAGGCCGGCCTGAGCTGCATAGTGCGACCCTGCTTCAAAAACCCAGGGCCGGGAGTTTGGCTCAGCAGCTTAAGTGCCTGTCTGGCAGGCACGAGGCTGTGAGTTCAATCCCTGGTGCCGCAAAAAAAAAAAAAAAAAAGAATGACATTCAACACGCCTGTGGTACCAGCCCCTTGCGAGGCTGAGGCAGGAGGATCACTGCAACTTCAAGGCCAGTCTGGGCTACATTATTATTTTGAACTGAGAGATTCTGTTCCTGACTCAAGAAAGTTACAACCTGCTGGGAGAACAAGTTGTGCGTGCTGATAGGGAAAACTCGGCACTTTCCGGAGATGCTGTGTGGCACTGGAGAAGCTGCAAAAGGAGCAGCAATGAAGGCAAAGCAGGGAGGTGTGGGAGCCCGCGCTGCCCACCTAAAGCTGTTGGACGCTGGGTGTCCACTGGGCGGTTCCTCCCTCGGTGGGCTGGGCACGGATCCCAGTGGGCAGTGTGCTGAGTTTCTCTCCCTGTCCCACCGAGCAAGACCATTATCCTCAGAGCAACCTAACGAAACAACACAAGAAAACAGCCGACAGCCAGTGGTAGTGCACTCGGAGGCTGAGGCAAGAAGATCACTGCCAGTTCAAGGGCAGCCTGGAGTACATAGTGAGATCCTGTATCAAAAAGACAAGAAAAAAATCCACTGTACTCTCGGAGTCCAGAAGTTGGTGCTTTTGGGTTTGTTCAGAAAATTTTAGGCAGTGACTCCAAAAAAGCCCTTTCAAAGAGACCCCTTTGTCAGGGACAAGGATTTGGATATTTTAAATTCTGGAATGTTTTCTTTGTTTCTGGGGGGAGCAGGTAACTGGGAATTGAAGCCAGTGATGTAGCACTCAGCCACCTCCCCCGTCTGTATGTTTTATTTTGGGACAGGGTTTTGCTAAGCCAATAAATTGCCTGGGCTGGGCTCACCCTGTGTGGTCCTCCTTCCTCAGGCTTCCTGAATGCTGGAATCACAGGTGTGTGCCACCCCCCCAGCCCTGAATATTATGATTAAAAATGTTTTCAAATAATAAATCCAAAAAATAAAATAAATCCACCTTTGGGGGATGCAGCTCAGTGGTAGAGCTCTTGCCTAGCAAGTTTAAGGCCCTGGTCTGACCCCTAGCATCACACACATGAAAGAACCCACTTTATAGCTGGGCGTGGTGGCCCGTGCCTGTTATCTCAGCACTTGGAAGGCTGAGGCAGGAGGATCTCTGTGAGTTCAAGGCCAGCCTGGGCTACAAAGTGAGTTCAAGGCCAATCTGAACTGCACAGTGAAACTTTGTCTCAAAAAGAAAAAAAAAAGGGCCAGGAGTTTGGCTCAGTGGCTTATTAAGCACCTGCCTGGCAGGTGCAAGGTTGTGAGTTTGATCCCGGTGCCACAAAGAAAAAAAAAAGCCAGGTGTGGTGGCACACACCTTTAATCCCAGCACTCGGGAGGCTGAGGTAGGCGGAGCGTTGTGAGTTCGAGGCCAGCTTGGGCTACAATTCGAGCACAGGCTGGCCTGAGCTACACAGTGCGACTCTGCCTCAAAAAGCCAGGACCGGGAGTTTGGCTCAGCGGCTTAAGCGCCTGTCTGGCTGACACAAGGTTGTGAGTTCAATTCCCCGGTGCTGCAAAAAAAAAAAAAAAAAAAAAAAAAAAAAAAAAAAAAAAAAAAAAGAAAGAAAGAAAGAAAAATAATCCACTTTATATTTTATATATTTCATGACTTACTATTTTCACACCCCTACTCTGAAAATAGACACAGGCACGCACACACACATCATGAATGAAAGACAAGGAGTCAGAGAACAGATCTGTGATTCTGTTTCATTAGATCCCTCTCCCCGTCTTTCACTCTCTCTCTCTCACTGAACTACATCCTCAGCCATTTTTACATTTTTTATTTTGACATGGAGTCCCTACTAAACTGTGCGAGCTGGCTTCAAACTTGTGATCCTCTTGTCTCTGCCCCCAAGTAGCTAGGGTTACAGACAGATATTTGAATTTTTTTTTCTTTTAGACAGGGTCTCACTAGGAAGTCCATGCTGTCCTCAAAGTCAGAGCGATCCTCCTGCCTCAGCCTCCCAGGTGCTGGAGTCACAGGCGTGCGCCACCACATCTAACTTCAGACACCTGATTTTTAGGACACTGAGGATATGTACCGTATTCTCCTGGTTGCTAGTGAGCCCTCAGGTAGACAAACAACCAAACAATTTGAAGGCAGTAGAAAACTGAAAGTCAAGCCGGCAGTGTCCTGGTTTCTGTGAGTGACCGCTTCCTGGGAACAGAGTACTGGGCCGTCTGGAATGGATGCGTGCAGACAGGATCTGGATGAAATGATGGCTCAGAAAGTCCAGGTTTCAGAATTTGAGTGGTGCATACCTGTCATCCCAGCACTTGGGAGGCTGAGGCAAGAGGATGTCACATGAATTCTAGGTCAGCCTTGACTGAACAGCAAGTTTGAGGCCAGCATGTGCTTACTGCATGGAGACCCTGTCTCAACAACACCGGCGGAGCCGGGCATGGTGGCGCACGCCTTTAATCCCAGCACTCGGGAGGCTGAGGTAGGAGGAGTGTTGTGAGTTCGAGGCTGGCTTGGGCTACAACGCGAGTGCAAGGCCGGCCTGAGCTACACAGTGCAACCCTGCCTCAAAAACCTAGGGCTGGGAGTTTGGCTCAGTGACTTAAGCGCCTGTCTGCCAGGCGCGACGTTGTGAGTTCAATCCCTGGTGCCGCAAAAAAAAAAAAAACAAAAGTCAACAACACCGGCGGCAGTGGCAGCCGGGACTTTACCGTGAGGAAGCAGCTAGATTAAAATTGAGACCAAAAAACAGCGTTCTTGGGCAGCAGCAGAAACAGTCCCTCCCAGGTTTCCCCAGAAGGTGGTGCTGTAAGACAAGAGCCACTCGCCTTCCCAGGCCTGCCCGGATGAAGGAGACTACGCGAGAGGCCCTGGGGGCCAGGCAGAGGCCACCGTAACCGCCTACCGGGCAGGGTACCCCCATAGTGCTGGGCCCTGGAGCCTGTTTTTGGAGACTCCGAGGCTACTGAGGAGAACTTCCGACCTGCACCAAAGCTGTGAGCTCCCGATGGGGAGAAGGAGAGAGACCCTGGAAAACAGTCCTGGTAGAGAAACCACCAGGAAAAGGAGAACATCACCCGACGTGGTGGCGCACACCTGGGGTCTCAGCGACTCAGGGGCTGAGGCAGGAAGATCACTCTGAGTTCAAGGTCAGCCTAGGCTACATAGACCCTGTCTCAAAAAAAAAAAAAAATCCTCAATTCACATTTCTTGTTTTTGCAGGCTTTCAACCAGCTTTATTATAACATAATTTACATACATTAAAATTCATTTTTTAAGTTTGCACCCTAATGAGTGTTAACTACTGTGTATAGGTCTTGTGTACAGTTTCTGAGCACCCCAACCCCTACACTTAGAGACAGATACAGCGTGTGTATGTGTGTGGAGGTGTGGTGGAGCTGGGGGTCATACCTAGGGCCTTGTGCGTGCTAAGCAAGTGCTCTACCACTGAGGCACACTCCCAATCCACACATATTTTTTGTTTGTTTTGCTTGTATTTTGTTTTTCTGAGACATGGTCTCACTTTGTAGCCCAGGCTGGTCTCAAATTCACAGCGATCCTCCTGCCTCAGCCTCCCGTTTGCTGGCGTGTGCCCCCACAACAACTTGGGGGAACAATATTGAAAGGAATCCGAGGAGGTGAGGATTCTCCGCTCAAGATGGGTCAGGATGCTGGGCACCTGCAGTTACATGACAGGGATGGGACACCTGTCCACACGGGCTGGAGCACGTGCCTGAAAATTGTAAAACAAAAAGCAACAACAAAAGCCTTGAGTTTCCCGTAAGTTCTCCGTGAAAAAAAACTGAAGGGTACTAAGGGGCAGGTGGAAAAGAGACTAAGGGGGCGCCGAGAAGGCAAGGCGGGGTCACCCGGGTCACCAGAAGATCCCTGAGCCGGGACTGAGGACAGCGCCCGCCTGCCGCACTCCGCGCATGCGCAGTCAATCCCGTTCCCCCACCCCGCCATTCCCGGGCAGCTGTAGGAAGGGGGCTGTTGGGCTCCCCGGGCTAATCGCCTTAAGGGACCTATTTGTAGAAGCAGAGCCTCAGAGGCTGCCCAGGTGCAAGCTGTTTAGGGCTCTGAGTCGAAGGAGAAACGAGGCTCCCCAGTGACAATCTTCCTCCTCTTTTTTTTTTTTTTTTTTTTTTTTTGAGTCTCTAGTTTTTCCTCTCGCCTTAAAATTCTACTGAATCCCGTAGGCAGCTGGGATCAACATAAGCTGGAGACTGATGCGTGTACAAAGGAAATGGGGAAGCCTAGAAACAGCAGAACCTGGGAGAGGTACCCGTGTACAGGGCAACGAGGGGAGCCTGGAAACTGCTGAATCTGGGGAGATGAAACTGCCTAGTGAGAGAACCAGGGGGTTCTGGAAACTGCCGAACCCAGGGAGGCCAATTTGTGTACTGGGGAGATAGGGGGTAACCTGGAAACAGCAGGATCTGGGGAGACAGTTCGTGTACAGGGGGGCAGAAAGAGCAAGAAGCCTGAAAACGGTTGAATCTGGGGAGGTTGATTCGTGTGCAGGGGGAAAGGGGAGACTAGAAACGGTGCAATCTGGGGAGATGAGTTAGTGTACAGAGAAGCTGGGGGGGCCTTGAAACGGGAGGGGGGCAGTTACTTGGGGGAGCTGATGAGGCAGGAAGTGAGAGAGAAGTCAAAAGGGGAGAGTGAGGCAGAACCTCAAGCCCAGCAGCTCTGCGGACCCCAGGGGTTTCCCAGCCTTTCCCTGCAAGCGGCCCCTTTGGCAGGGCACCCCGGATTTCTCGTGGCACTAAGACAAGGCCCACGGTGGGCAGTTGCTGCCACGTCCTGAACCAAGCGGACTGAAGTTCCCTAGGGGAGCCCCCTGGGGGTGGGGCGCAGCCTGCTCCCCCTGGCAGTGGCAGCCTGACCTCTCCCCTCCGCGCTCTGCCTCAAGTGACACAGAGACAAAGGCCGAGCGGCAGACAATGGACTGCAGGAGGCCCCACAAAAGCTCCCTCCCCAGCCGCCACCCCAGGAGCTGTCACCAGAGTCAGCTGCCTTCAGGGGACAGGGTGACTAGGGGCTTGCAAAGGCCCCCAGATTTTTGGAATTCTGTCTGTGCCTCTTGGAAACCAGTTTCCCAGCTGGGCGCCTGGCAGAGAGGCGGGAAGCACTGGGGCTCTGGCCTCGTGGTTCTCATCCTTAGGGTAAAGGCTGGAGTGCGGGTCACCCAAAGCCGGCATGGCCCGCATGAGGCCCCGTGGCAGACCACAGAGACTCAGGGGACCCGCTCTTCTCACGACTCATGGGCGCTGCCGGCGACATGGGGAGGAGGTGACTTTCCGTAACTCCTGCAAAGCCAGTTTCCACTTTTCGTGCCTCCAAGGGGCCCCTGACTTTAGGCAGGGTGATTTTGCAGGACTACCACATTGGGCTTCCCAGATGGGGTGTAGGTTGGGGTGCAGAGCCTGCATCCAGGACCCACCGTCCCTACTCGCGCTGTCTCCCAAGCCTGAGTGCCCCTGGCCCCTACCAAGCCCAGCATGAGTTTGCAGGCATAGCTGGCAAGGCGGGCACCTCTGAGACCACCCAGGAACACACCTCGCTGGGCTGGAGGGCAGAGAGGACAGAGTGTGGGTGCTGGGGAGTCCCCCCCACCCCGTGTGCACAGCTCAGCCCACTTTGTCCGGCGTGCGCAGTTTGAACGCCTGACCTACGCGTCAGGGTGATTCCTCCCCCTTGGAGGCCCAATCGAGAAACCCTGCCCAAGCCGCACTTTCAGAATCCGAATACACTTGGTTTGTATGGCATCCCAATACTCAGGAAGCTGAGGCAGGACAGTACTGGGAGCTGGGCCCTAGGGAACCCACTGCCACCAGAGATGGCCTAGGGACACAGAACCTCTGGGGTAGCACAGGGGCAGGTCATTCCTAAACAGAGCTGTGCAGGGCCGGTCTCTAGATCTCTGCTACCCGGGACCTCGGGGATGCGGGGACGCAGGGGGCCCTGTCCTTAATGAGTCCCCGGGATGCAGGGGGCTGCAGGGGTGGGGGTGGGGGATCTGATTAGAATCCGGGGCCGTATGGCGAACGCGGCGATGGAGGTAATCACGGAGCGGGCGAGACAGCCAGCTCGGCGACAGCAGGCGGCCCGGGCGTCGCCATGGCAACGGCGGCCTCCGGGGCGCGCGGCTCGGCGTCCGCGGCGGAGCATCTGCTTCGCGCGGGGCTGCTGGGATCAGGGGGGGGCGGGGGGGGCCGCGGGCTCGGCGCCCCCCCCCGCCACAGCCCGCGCAAAAGAAACAAATTAGGCCAACTGTCCAATGAGGGGCCGCAAATGTATTTATTAATGCGAGGGAAA
>RJWM01051653.1:0-10360 GCA_004363535.1 Dasyprocta punctata
TTTTTTTTTTTTTTTTTGAGGCAGGGCTGCACTATGTAGTTCAGGCCGGCCTTGCTCACATTGTAGCCCAAGCTGGCCTCGAACTCACAATGCTCCACCTACCTCAGCCTCCCGAGTGTTTGAAGTTGTTTTTTACTTCAGTTGCCATTGCTTCAGAAACTTCAGGTGTGTGACTCCCGATATCTTCTGTGTTTGCAGCTCCTGGACTTGCTCTGCTTGGATTGGAGGCCAGAGACTGTCTTTTGCTTCTTTGCCTTGACATATTCCTGGGTTCTTCTGGACAAGTGGGTACTGGGGTCCCAGGCACTTCCCGCATTGGCTACAATTTCTCTGAAGTGAGACTGTTTGGTTCTTCTAGACAGTGCTGGCTACAGGTATCTATCTGCTGGTGGCCATTGGGTGCGCAGGTGCAGGGCTGTCCGCTGCTTTTCCCAGCCTGAGCTGGCTCCCTGGAGCGCACGCAGGGGTGGGGCTGGCCGCCACCTGCAGACCTCGGCTGGTGGTGGGATCCTCCATTACCAGCCCTGGAGTGTGCACGGGGGCAGGCCGGCTGCCGCCTCTATACCAAGCTGGCTACCCACAGGGAACCTCTGAGATGGTCGCTAAGATGTATGTGGGGGCAGGGCTCAGCCTGAGCAATTCCCACGGGTCTGCACCCAGCTAAGAGCTGCTGGAGGAAGCCGGCAGCAGTTCTGGTTCTGGGCTTATTTGGCCCAACTCCAGAATGGCTCCCGGCCAATCGCTCTCTCCCACAGGAGGACCGAGTCCTCTACACTCACTGCCAGCCAGGGCAGTCTTCCAGGTCCACCACTCCCCTCCACTGCCACTTCCTTTCAATGCTGCCTCTCTTTGCAGAGGCCTCCAGGGTCGCCAGCCGCCACATCACCTTGATTGTGTGTCCCCAGGTTCCAACAGCTCCTCTTGCACAGTGGGTCTGGCTCTGGACAAAGGTGCCTCCAGCTACCGCCTTCTTCTTCATTTAAGGTTTTCTTTTTTTACTCTTTCTGTGGGCTTCAGTTCTCACTTTAGATCTTCCTGGGTCCAGGGGACCCACACCTCCTTCTTGTCTTCCCCACGATTCCATCATCTGGACGGTATCACTCAGAGAGGCTGTTTACTCTGCTGCTTACTGCTGCTGTTTACCCTTCTGCCATCTTCCCAGAAGCTATTCTCTTTATTTTTAAATGTTGGTAACCAATTAAAGTATTTGAAAAGTCCTCTGAGGATCAAAGAGAACAGATCAACAAGACCTTCAGCCCTAGTTTGAGGCCAGTGACCTGTGTTCTATTTACTCCTGTCTCTCTGATTCTTTCCTCTTCCATCTCTTTGGGAGATGTTGTGCCTGCTGCCTCACCTCTCTGCAGTGTACGCACAACAGCAACGCGGGGCCTTCCTTCACTCTGCAGGAGATCCCAGGGAGGAGCCTTCCTACTCAGGGTACCATGGCACCGCACATGTTCGCCTCATTAACCCCTAACTTTTGGCTGAGTTTGGAAGAAAAGTTGACAATTACTTAAGTTTCATCTTAATCATACGATGAATTTTAAATTCATTAAAAACTTGGATCTTGAAGAGTTTTTGCTTGTATAAGAGCAAGTATACATATATGAATATGTCCTTATTGAAAACACACTAAAAGCTGGGACACAGACCTACCTGGGGTTTTCATGCTGAGACTGCCCTTTCTTTCTCTGCCAGAAATGGGACTTGTGAAATCCAACCTCAGACAAAAGACGATACCTGAAAACTCCAGGGGCCAGTTTTTCTTTTTTCCTCCAAAACATCACATCGTTTCTTTGGCATTTTTGAAGTCTTTCTCTTTGATACTTATCATTAAGCAATAAATATGCTTTCAAATATTGTGATGGTTTGGATTGAGAATATCTCCCAAAGGCTTTGTGAGCTCACAGGCAGGGTATGTGGAACAGGACTGGACCATGAAGCTGACTTGCTGTTAGGGTGGCAGGGTCTGGTTGGAAGAGACGGGTCTCTGGAGGTGTAACCCGGAAGGGTATCTCTCCCTTCCCGGCCCCTCTCTGCTTCCTGGGTGCCATGCAGTGAGCAGCCTTCCTCTGTGGCATGCTGTGCCACTTCTGTATGGGAGCCAGGTGGCCAGCCAGGTCTGTAACTGTGAGCCAAAACAAACCCCTCCTCCTTTAAGTTTCTGGTTTCAGATATTGTGTCTCAGCAATGAGGAATATGTGTCAGCAACAAGAAATGTGACTTAAGACAATCATCAAGTTGGTCAACCAACAGTTGTTAACGGCAATTCTTTTTCTTCTTCTTGGTACTGGGGATTGCATGCAGGGCCTCGTGTCTGCCAGATAAGAGCTTTACACTGAGCTTCTTCCTCAGCCGTTTTGTTTTATTTTATTTTATTTATTTTATGAAAAGATCTTGCTTAGTTGCCCACATTGGCCTTAAACTTTCAATCCTTCTGCCTCAGCCTCCTGAGTAAGTGGATAACAGGCTTGTGCCACCACGCCCGGTGTTGGTAATTCTTAATAATAACATGGGATCCCCAGTAATGGTGATTGAACCCATATCTTGGCACTGAGCTGTGTCCCTAGCCTTTGTATATATATTTTTTTTATCTTGCTTGGGCTAGCTTTGAATTTGCAAGCCTCTTGCCTCAGTCTCTTAGGGTGCTGAGATTATAGGCATATGCCACCATGCCTGGCTCCCCTTCTCCTTTATAAAAAGGTGTTTCAGTGCTTCTCATAGCAGGAGGCTATTTATGCAAAACAACTTACAACATATTTTTGAACACATGTTTTCATCAGATTTCTTGTTTTCAGGAAGAGTCATGGTGGTAGGCTTCTAGCCACTCTTGGAACTAGGAAGGTGATCCCAAGTCGTAAAACTGATGCTAACTTTCATACGGTATTTTTATAAACAACATACATTATCTTATAGTTTTTTCACATGTTGCCATACTCTGAATATACGGCTAAATATTGTATTAAAAAAACATAAAATACTGTATTTCAAACACAGTAAACATCCAAATCACAGAGACTCTGAGTTAAGGGAGAAGAATTGGGAAATGGTGAAATGCCATCTCCAGTGACACGAACCGCGGTCGTCAGCGGCCTTCTCAGTTCTCCACGCTCATCGCCACCCCACTCTCCCTCAGCCACGCGGTGATTTAGCTGGCAACATTTCACAAAACTGCGACGTGTGCCGTGCTCTGTGTGGGTGCCCGCGTGCGTGCACGCGTTTGTGTAAAATCCCTGTGTGTCTATGTGCATTTTCTCTCTCTCTCTCCTGTCTCTTCATCCATGTTCATATCCTCTCTGTTCATTGGGTCAGACCAGTGAAATTGTTCCAGCACGTCTCACTGTGTGTTAATGCCTCTTTAACTGAGGTCTTCTGAGTAATACACTGGGGGACAAAGATGTGCTTTCAGAGGTTCGTTTAAAATGTGCAGGTCTTTATTTTTTCATGAGTAAGATAAGTTTAGTCAGCACTTACAATTTGCTAACAACTTTGCTTTTAGGAATATTTTAGCTTTGGGGATATTAGGCTAATAAGGAAAGTAATTTAAAGTTGGCCTATTACGATTGCCTGAGTTGGTCTTTTATCAATACAACTTGAATACATCTAGGATTATTATATTTTAAGCTTTCTGGGTAAAGCAATCACTTATTTTTTTGGTATCTTCTTCTACACATCCAGGATGCATAATACCTATCACACTGAATGTGCTTGGACTTGTTGTGGCACCCTTCTCTGCTCCATGGATTATATAAGACCCAATTAGAGAGATGAGGAGTGTAATATTTTTCCAAAGCCAAATATATCTGCTCTCTGGCTTTGATTTCTAAGACTTGCCATAGTTAATAAAGTTCATAGACAAGTGCTCAGGGAGTATTGCGTTGGCAATATTGTATTGCTTCACCATAATTATGTGAAAAACCCCAGGTGTCAGTCACCTTAAGAGAAAACCGGTACATCGGGTGAATCTTGCTGAGGTCGTTCATGATGAAGTAGAGGAGGGAGGCCCGGGCGGCTGCTGGCCGGTAATGTTCTCGAGCCTCGTTGATTTTTACTTCAGTCACCTTGGCCTCCTGGACCTGTTGGAAAGAAAAAAGAGTGGCCGATTGTTCAATCAGAGTTTTCACAGAATCAGTTTGGCTGTTTTATGTGAGTGAATATTGTCTGTGTACAGTGTGGAGTGAATTAAGATGGGGATAGTGGGTACAGGGTCAAAAAGCCACTGTGCTATTAATTCATTAGCAATATGAATTAAAAAGAATGAATGAAAGACATAGCCTACTCTTTCACAAGAATGAGAGTGTCAGTTCTTCTGGTTGGGAAGGAAGGATCGTGCAGGCCTCTGAGTTCCCTCTTTAATGAGATGACTTCCTGGAAGTGCAAATCAATCAATCAATCTATCTATCTATCTTCTACAATAAACTAGAATAACAAGCAGTGGAAGTTAAGGGAAAGAAGCAATATAATTTTCTTTTGAAAAATTTTTATGAAATAGTTTTATGTGTAAATTTACAAAACATTTCTTTCAATGGAGTATTTCATTTTCAGAAACTATCGTAAATAAAAATATAAAAAGAGATCTAAGCATCAGGAAAAGGGATTTCTATAAGGATATGTCACTGAATACAAACCTCAATGTTCTCTGTCCTTAGACTCTAATACAGAATAAAATACTGATAACACGTGGGAGTCCCACAAGAAACAGCAATGAGCCCTACTGAAGATACTCTCACAACGAAGGAACTGCAGACGGAAGTGTCACCAAAGGAGACAATCAGCAGATCTCTTCCAGAGCAAGAGAGCGAGCGAAGAAGCAAACTGCTTTCAAAAGTCCGCAGGGTTTCCATCCTAAGAAATGAAGACGACTGAACAATATGAAATAAAAGGATGGATGCTGGATATTGTAGCTTCATTTTTTCCAATTTACATTTCTATTTTTTTAAAGCTAAAAAATTGGATCTTATGGAAGAAGAGAGTAGAACAGTCATCCGCTGAGGCTGGGAAGGACAGCGGTGAGGGCGGGGCACGTTAAGAGCAGTAGATACCAAAGAAAGCACAGAACAAGGGCATCGTCAGAAAGAACAGCACGTCTTAGGAGACTGCCTAGAACTTCTACGAATAATAGTGCGGTTACTTAAATTAAAATTTACAGGTTAACTAATAATCTAGATTTGAAAAAGAACAAAGATCTTGGAAGAAAGATCTGAGGAAAGTGCTACGAAAATGCCTCAAAAAGATAGAAAAATATGTCAGTTTATTAGACTTGAAAGATAAAGGCATAAAATTTAAATACACTTGACAGAAGTAAGTGGAGAGCAGAGAGAATGAGGGGAGACGATATTTGAAGTTATACTAGTTAAGAGTTTTCCAAAGCTGATGAATGGCCAGAATCCTTATCTTGAAGATGCATATCACTCTTAAGTATGATAAATAAAAATGTATCCTCACCATATAGTGAAGTTTCAGAGCATCAAAGATCAAGAGAAAATATTAAATCAGGAGAGATAAAGTATCTAAAATGGAATAGCAGTTAGACTGAAAACAGGTTCTCAACAGTAACAAGTTAATAGATAAAACAGGAACCAAAGATGTGTAGGAATTATCAGAATTAAAGTTCTCTAAAGTCCTTACATTGCTTTAGAATGATATATATTGCTTAATATTAGACTTGGTTAAAAGTATATTTAATATATATGTATATATAATAAAGTTCATAAAGTAAAATGAATAACTTTACAATCAGGAAAAGATAAAAGAAGAGGGATAAAGAAAATCAATAAAGGGGAAAGAACACATCCCAGTTAAAATGGTTATTATGAAAAAAATCCCACACATTCTGATGAGAACGTGGAGAAAGCACAAACCACTGTGGCAGACAATTAAGAACAGTCTTCAAAAACCTAAAAGCAGAATTACTGTATGATCCAGCAATCCCAGTACTGGGTACATAACCAAAAGAAATGAAATCAGTAAGTCAAGAAGAGATACTTACACTGCCATGTTTATTGCAGTTGTATTCATAATAGCTGAAATACGGAGTCAACCAGGGTGTCCGTTGACAGATTTATGGATTAATAAATGTGGTATATATACATAATGAAATATTATTCAGCCAAAAGAAGGGATGTAATTAGTGTCAGGGTGGATGGAATTGGAGCACAACATGTTAAGTGAAATCAACCAAGCACTGTAAGGAAAGTATTGCATGTTTTCATTCATTTGTGGAAGCTAAAAACGAAGTGATTTCATAGAATTCCAGAGTGAAACAGTGGTTGTTAGAAAGTGGGAGGGGGGAAGCAGAGAGGGTAGATAAGGGGCAGCGAAACACCACGAGTGAGGAGGAAGTGTTTCCACAGCCTAATTGGGTAATTATAATCCACAACCATCAAGGCTAAGTTTCAAAATAGGTAGATGAGTACAGAGGGTTGCAAAATATAGAACTGATTAATATTTGAGGAGACAAAGATGCTAATTAATAAGAAAGACAAGGTAGTGGAGATTAGACTACTGTATACAAAAATTGTTAATAAATGAAAATTGATCAAATTTAGTAGCTAAGACATAAAAGCTCCCAGAAGAGGGTAAAAAAATCACTTGATTCCTCAGATTAATGTTACTACAGATTCATAGTCTCCAACCTCGCCAGAGTCCTTAATGCTGTTAATTTCTGTGTCTCAAATAACTTTTTTCTTTTATTCATATTCTAAAAATTTTTTATTAGTATGTTTGTCATACATAAAAACTACCTTTATCATAGCGAATTGGTACAAGTTCTTAACACATCTTAATTCTTTTTACATCCTTTTCTCCTCCCTTCCCTTCCTCATCCCTTAATCTTTTCTTTATTTCTCTTTTTTTTTTGGAGGGGGCACCAGGGATTGAATTTACAACCTCACACCTGCCAGGGCAGGCGCTTAAGCCACTGAGCCAAACTCCCAGCCCTGGTTTTTTGAGGCAGGGTTGCACTATGTAGATCAGACTGGCCTTGCGCTTGCGTTGTAGCCCAAGCCGGCCTTGAACTCACAACGCTCCTCCTACCTCAGCCTCCCGAGTGCTGGGATTAAAGGTGTGCACCACCACGCCCAGCTTCCCTCAATCTTTTGATTCCCTTCTCATTGGCAAAAGATCCTGCTCCCTGGTAAACCTTTCTTTGTTCTGTACTGGAAATTGAAATCAGTGCATCACACATGTCAGACAAGTGCTGCACCACTGACCTGCACCACTGATCCATTTAAAACTTCTATTTTGAGAGAAGTCTCACTAAGTTGCCCAGGATGGGTTTGAACTTGCAATTCTCTTGTCTCAGCCTCTCTTGAGTACCTGAGATTATAGGTGTGCACCACCACACCAGCCCATGCCCGGCTGCTAGTTCCCATTTTCCACAGCTATTTTAAATCTTCACCCTTCGACCCCTTTCTTGTCACTGTTTCTTCACGCTCAGGAGATGAGCCTCACTCAAGTGCTCCCAGTGTACAGTCATGAGTCACAGAGTGACATTTTGGTCAATCATAGACCACTTACACAATGGTGATTTCATTATATAGCCTGGTGATGCCACAGCTGGCTTAGATTGTGCAGGTATACTGTATGATGTTCTTGAAGGATGAATTTCTCAAAACGTATTTCTAGAGTTAAGCTGTCTATATCAATCTATAGAGATCATTAGAAAGAAATTACTTTAATTTTTGCCTCCATTCCATTTCCTTAATTACATATCTCCCTACACTAGTTGCTCACATGGACCCACGGGCCATTTATAGACCCACGTTTGCCCCCTTATCCCTTATTACATTGGTTGGAAACTGACCCTCCATTTTTCTAAAGATAAGTGCTTCATCTACGACCTGCATTACCCCCTCCTTAACTTTCTTATGTACCCCACTATATTAACCATTATCTGTATTAATCATTCCTGCAAGTTTAAAGTTCTGTACAAGTTCTCCTTTACTTTAACATTTCTTGAATGTTCCTCACTGTATCCCCAACTTTTCTGTGTATGAATGAGAAAGAGAAAAAAGAAAGCAAAAAGGAACAACAACAATAACAACAAAAATTTCCATAAGATAGTTGGCAGACAGCAGGTACTCAACAAATGTTCAGTGATTTTAAAGATAGAATACAGAAAGCAAGGAAGACGATGGAGGGAGAAGAAACAAGATGGCCACTTCCCTCCTGTGTGAACTGAGTCTTTCTGGCTCAGAGCAGCAGTAAAACCCGGTGGTCACACGGCAGATGCGGGGTCAGTGTTAAACTAGACCTCCCTCTTGCCAGAACGATCACTTCAACCTGTATGATGAGCTGTCTGTTACCCAAGAGTGGGATGACCTGGTTTATCTGCCTCACCTATCACTACTTTTCAGTTCTTCTACTTTCTCTCTACCCAGCACACGCCTTCATATTTGGAGAAATACCAGTAAGTTGACAATATTCATTTGAAGACGTCTTGTTTCCAGATACTGTTACAGACACGAAATACCTCAGAACCGGTGTGATAAGTGGTTTTCTGATCCAAGAGGATGCAAAAGGGCCTCCGTAGGTTTGAGCAGTTTTCCCAGTCTGCGGGGAAAGTGAGGAAGTTGGTCTCTTCCTTAAACCACCTTCTAGTGACCGGGGGAATAAAAACTGTTCCACACTGTGACATCAAGTAAGGGTTAATACTGCTGTGATTGCTTCCCAGCTTTTGAGAGCTGAGTTTCCTGGGAAGACACTGAGGTTTTCTCATTAAAATCTGACTTGTGAGATTTTGGAAGTCCAGAAGGTTTTCCTAAGGTGGAATCTTGCCTTACTCATACGTTTTTATAGCAATGTGATGCTTTAGCTTAAGGGCAATTTCATAAACCGTCTGCAGTATTTAGGTGGAGCTACCATTTCCTATACAGAAAACCAGGCTCTGGTGGTTTAAGAGCTTATCAGACCTTCGTGGAATCAAGATGTCCAAAGCACTTGTAGAAAGTGGCAGTTTCATAACACAGGATAAGAGGTAGTCATCTCTAGCTGGACTTCCTAGAAGGCACTTGGGAAGGCAAAAACAGCATCTAAAAGTCAGTGTCAGGCATGAAGAACAGGAAAAAACTGTAGGAGGACCCATCCTTGGCTGCCTTCCTAGACCAGCCAGAGTAACGTTACCTTTTCCTCCACTTCTGCAGCTGTCTGCTTGGTGATCTCTAGGTTCTCCACCAAGGCTGTTTCTCCCAGGAAGTTGCCAGATGCCGAGGAGAGGCGAGAAAGCAGATTGTCTTCTAACGCTCTGAGTGTGATTTTGAATCCATTCTGTTGCTTCGTGAGATCTGACTGCAAGCATCAAGTAAGGAGGAGTCAGGCAAGGATAACAGAGGGTCCTACTTTTAAGAGTGGCCTGAATAAATAATTACTTATGAGTCAGAGTTCCTCCCCTTAAAGATAGCAAACTGGAGGCAAAGTATCAATTACCATAAGCAGAGAGATGAGCAGAAGAAAGGAGCAGATGAATTGAATACCAACCATCCAACAGAGACTTGGCCTCTGCATTTGGTGATTCTGCTCATGCAAGCTTAACCAAACACAGATTGAAAATATTTAATGTTCTCCAAAATTCTTATAACTAGCTTAAATGACATTACATCTTTATTTACTGTGTTCCTCTACTAGACTGCAAACTTCGCAAGGACAGGAACATAGCTTGTCTTGGTCACTGCTGAATTCTTCATACCTGTAATCTTACCTGCTGTGGTGCTGGTACTTCATGGGTATCTGTTCAATAAATGGTGGCAGAGGCAAAGTCTCAAGAATCCCTGAATTCAGTGTCACATACACTGTAGGTTTCGGCCCATACTAACTAATCTAATCATATTTAAAGGGAGGAAACCATGCTCCATGCCACAAACGGAATTGTGATTCTTGCAAATCTGTGTGTTGAAGCCCTAACTCCCTACACAACCGTGTTGGAAATGGGGTCTTGGGAGGTGTTAAAGTTAAATGAGGCCTTTTGTGGTTAGTGCTCCTGTAACAGGCAGCTTTCCCTCTCTCCACACATGCACAAAAAATGTTCTCATCCGAGAACATCCTGTGACGGCTGCCACCTGCAAGCCAAGTCGAGGATCATCAGAAACCACCCTTGTCTCCCTCGTCTCAGACGTTTGGCCTCCAGCACTATGAGAAAACAGAAGCCTGTTGTTCAGTCACCTGGTCTATTGTGTTTTGTTATGACACTCTGAACTGACTAGACATAAGCCGAGCAGGGTTGAACCCATTTCTGTTACCTTTGAAGAATTTATTTCCATGCCTATCTGTAGGCATGTGCCCATGAGTGGCCAGAGGCCATCAGATCCGTAGCCTGTGCTAGGCGCTGCTCTTGACCACGAGAGTGTCCCTTCTTCCAGCTGTC
>RJWM01051654.1:0-10360 GCA_004363535.1 Dasyprocta punctata
ATTATTAATAAAATAAAAAAAAAATAAAAAAAAAATAAAATAAAATTGGTATGTAAGATTACTATTCTTCACTATGTGTACTCTTCTGTATTTTATTGTTATTAATTTTATTGGTACATTTTAATTACACATAATGATCACATGCATCATAGGGAATTTGTTCTTGTACATAGTATGTCTTGATTCTTCTTTCTTTTTCCCCAATCACTCCCCTCCATTCAACCCCTCTTCCTTTCATATTTATAAAAGTTTTGTTTTCATTTTTTCCTCCTATTCTTTTTCCCTGTTCCCTTTCTTCTTTCCCCCTTTTCTGTTCCTATTGCCTCTTCTTTCTGTGTTTTTTCATTAAGTATATTGGTACAATTTAGTTATGCACATTAATCACATTCATCATGGGGAATTTGTACTTTACAGATTATCATGGTGGGCTGTGGGTATAGCTCAACATCAGAAGTACCTTCCTGTAAAGTTCAAAGTCTTGAGTTCGATCTCCAGTACCAAAAGAAAAAAAAGAAAAAAACTGATTATCTTGATATCTATTTCTTTCCCCATTCTTCTCCCTTCAAATCCTCTTGCCGTTCTTATTTACAAAAGTTTGTTTCCATTTTATCCTTCCTTTCTGATTTCTTTCTTTTCTCTTTCTTCTTTTCACCCTCCCCACTCCATAGTCCCCCTTTCTTTTTCAACAATTTCTTCCTATTTCACATCTATTGTACATTTTGGTTCCACTTTCTCACACTAGAGAGATGATGAGATATTTAAACATGTGGGTCCAATTTATTTCACTTAAGAGTATGGTTTCAAGGTCTATTTAGCTAGAGAACGTCTCAAGTTTATCTTTCTTTATGGCTAAGTAGTACTCAACTGTATAAAAAAATCCACATCTTTTTTATCCATTCATCCCTTAGTGGGTATTTGGGTTGTTTCTCAGATTCACCTATTACAAACTCTGTGGCTATAAAGATGAGTGCACTTAAATCATTGAGCTATGCTTTTCATTCTTTTGGAAAGATACCAAGAATGGGGATCACTGGATCAAATGGAACCTTTAGTCCTAGCTTTTTGAGGAATCTCTACACTGATTTCCACAGTGATTGCATCAGTCTACAATCCTACCAATAGTAGAGAAGTGTTCCTTTTTCCCCGCAAGCTGCACTAGCATTGGTTAGTGGTTGATTTCTTGACAACAGTCATTCTTTCTGAAGTGAGATGGAATTTCAGGGTTGCTTTAATTGCAAATCTTGAATAAACAGTGACATTTAAAATTTTTCCATGTATTTATTTGTTGTTTGTACTTTATCTGAGAAGTTTGTATTCATGTCAGGTGCACATTTTTGGATCCAGTCTTTAAATTTGCAGGGGATCTGATTTTTTCATTTATTTACATATTTTAGATAATAACCCTTTCTCTGACGAACAGCTGGCAAAATTTTTCTCCCATTCTGTGGGCTGTCTTTTCACTCTGTAGGTGATTTCTCTTACTGTACAAAATCTTTTTAAAAAGATAAGATCCTCATTACTGATTTTTTGTGATATTTCCTATGAGACCCAGATTTGCTCATGAAGTCTTTGCCTACACAATGTCTTCAAGAGTTCTACCTATTTTCTCTTCAAACAGATTTAGTTTTTACGTTTTAATATTTATATCTTTGATCCACTTTGATTTTAGTTTTTTTTTTGTTTGTTTGTTTGTTTGTTTTTTTTCTTTGGCTCCGGGGATTGAACTCAACCTCGCTCGCACCTGTCAGACAGGCGCTTAAGTCACTGAGCCAAACTCCTGGCCCTGGTTTTTTGACGCAGGGTAGCACTGCGTAGCTCAGGCTGGCCTTGCGCTTGCGTTGTAGCTCAAGCTGGCCTGGAACTCAATGCTCCTCCTACCTCAGCCTCCGAAGTGCTGGGATTAAAGGCCATTTTGATTTTAGTTTAGTGCATGATAATAGACAGAGGTCGAATTTTAGTCTTTGGCATTTGAAAAGCCAGACTTAAAGCACCATTTATTAAAAAGTCTATCTTTCTTCTGGTGAATGAATTTGGCCCCTTTGTAAAAGATAAGGTGGGTGAGTATGTTTGTAGCTGCTTCCGCATTTTCTATTCTGTTTCATTCATCCTCAGGTCTGTTTTCTTGTGAGTAACTTGCTGTTTTTTTTTTTTTTTTTTTTTTCTTTGTCACAAGCTTTGTAGTATAATTTGAAGTCGGAGATTATGATGCCTCCTGTCTTGCCTTTAATGTCCAGAATTGACTTTGCTACTCTAGGTCTCTTCTGGTTCCAAATGAGTTTTAGGATTGTTTTCTCTAATTCTGTGGCATATGCTATTGGAATTTTGATCAAGATTACATTAAATCTGTAAAAAGAATTTTGAGAGTATGACCATTTTCATTATGTTGGTTCTTTCTACTCAAAGCAAGGGACGCATTTCCATTTTCTGTTATTGTCTTTGATCTCCTTTCTTCAGAGTACTGTAGTTTTCAATGTAGAGGCCATTTACTTTCTTTGTTAGATTGATTTCTATGTATTTTTTGTTTGTTTTGTTTTGGGATGATATTTTGAAAGATGTTGCTTCCCTAATTTCTCAGTGACCTTGTTTTTTATGTACAGGAAGTCTAATGATTTTTGAGTGCTTGCATCCAGTTACTCTACAGAATTTAGTTATTAAATCTGCAGTTCTATTGCTGGATATTTTGGGATCTTCTATGTAGAATATCATGTTTTCTGAAATAATAATAATTTAACTTCTTCCTTGAAAATCCTGATTCATTTTTTTGCTTTCTATTATCTAAATTCTCTAGTTAACTTTTCCAGAATAAATATTGAATAAGAATGGTGACAGTGGACATCCTTAATCTTGTTCCAGATTTTAGAGTGAAATCTTTCAGCTTTTGTTCATTTAGTTTGATGTTGGCTAGTGGTTTCTCATATATGGCTTTTATCAGTTTGATATAAAGACCATCTATTCTATTTTTTTGTAGGATTTGTATCATGAATGGGTGTTGGAAGTTGTCAAATGCTTTTTCTGTCTCTATTGAGGTGCTCATATGATTTTGTCTTGATTCTGTTTATATGTTGAAACATCACTGCATTCCTGGGATGAATTCCACTTGGTCATGGTGTACAATCTTATTGATGTTTTGCTGCATTTGGTTTGCTAGTATTTTATTGAGGACTTTGCATCTATGCTGGAAAGATGGGTTTGTAGTCCTCATACTTAGTTGGATTCTTCTTTAGTGTGGATATTATGGTAATGCTTTCTTCTGGAAATGAATTTTGGAGTATCTGTTCCCTTTCAATTTCATTAAAGAGTTTGAAAATTAGTGTCATTAAATATTCTCTAACTTTATTGAGTTCAGAAGTGAATCTTTCAGGGCCTGGGCTTTTCTTTGTCTGTAGGTTTTTATTACAACTTCAACTTTATTGACTGATATTGGTTTATTTAGAGTTTTTAAATCTTTTTGGTTGTTCAAATTTGTAATTCACATGTATGTAGGATTCTTTCCATTTCATATTTCTTCTTTGTTGTTAGAATACAGATTCTCAAAGTAGGTATTAATAATTTGCATTTCTACAGGATCTGTTGTGGTCTCACCCTTTTCATCCCTGATTTCATGAATTTGAGCTTTTTCTTTCCTTTTTTTGCTAAACTTTCTCAATATGTTCATTTTATTTAATCTTTCAAAGAACCAACTCTTTGATTCATTGATTGTTTGTATTTTTCTTCTTAGCTTTGATTGCATTAATTTCTGCTCTAATCTTTATAATTTTCTCCCTCATGTGAACTTTTGTTTGATTTACACTTCTTTTTCTAGTTTCTTGAGGGTCAACATTAGGTAACTTGAGTTCACTCTGTTTTCCTGATATGAGTATTTTCTGTTATAAATCTCCCTCACAGAACTGCTTTCACTGTGCACAATAAGTTCCATTATGCTTTCTTGATATTATTATATAATTATAGAAACTGTCTAATTTCTTCTGTAGTTTTATCTGTGCCCCATAGGTTGTTCAGGAGGTGTTATTTCATTCACATGTATTTATGATATTCTTGTAGGGTTTTTTGCCATTGATTTCCAAATTCTTTGCATTATAGTCTGAAAATAAGCATGAAATACTTTCAATTCATTTTCATTTACTTAATCATGTCTGTAAACTACTGCATAGTTCATTTTGTAGAATGTCCTAGATGCAGCTGAGAATAATGTATGTTCTGATGTTGTGGAGTGTAACACTTACTGGACATGTACTAAGTCCGTTTGTCCAAAAGTTTGGTTTGGTTATAGCATTTCATTGTTGGTTTTTTGTCTGACTACTTGTGACAGTGTGGTATTGAAGTAACCCATTATAATTGTTTTAATGCTCATTTGATTTTTGATGTTCATCAATATTTGTTTTACATAGTTACATGTACTGGTATTTGTTGCATATATATTTATGATTATTATCTCTTCATTTTGGATTGTTCCCTTTATAAGGATGTAGTGACCTTCTTAGTCTCTCTTCATTAGTCTTGGTTTGAAATCCACTTTGTCTGCAACTAGAATAGATATTCCTTTTTTCTATATTCCAGTCATGAGGAGTATCATTTTCTATCCATTGAGTTTGTCTAGCAATTTCTTTTTGTATTAGATGTGCTTGTTTTATGCAGTATAATGTTAGATCTTGCTTCTTCATCTACTTCACTCATCTGTGCCTTTGATTGATGAATTGAGATCATTAACAGTGATAGCTATAACTGATTTATATTGACTTATCCTTGTTATGTCATTTTCCTGTTGTTGGCTCCCCTTTTTCCCTCTGTTTAATTGCTTCCCTTGCTTGGTAGATTCATTCTCTTGGGGTTTGTGGAATTGCAATCTTGTTCTCTCTTTCTACACTATCCTCTATAACATTTTGGAGTGATGGTTTGGTGTTCATTAATTTTCTCAGGTGTTCTTTGTCATGGATGTGTCCTATATCAATTTTTAAAGATATTTTTGCAGGATACATCAGTATGTATTGAATGTTATTTTCTTTTAGGGCTTGAAATACTTCACTCCAAGCTCTCCTTGACTGGTGAGGGCTTGTGTTGAGATGTCTGCTTGATTCTGATGGGCTTTATTTATAGGTGATTTTTTTTGTTTTTTCTAACAGCTTTTAATATTCTGTTTTTGTACTGAGTTTCTGGAATCTTGACTATTTTATACATTAGTATAGATTTATTTTTTTTTTGATAATGGCTAATTGGAATTCTACATGCTTCGTTTATATGTATATCAAATTCTTTTTCTGTGCTTGGGAAATTTTCTGCCATGACTTCCATGAATAACTTTTTTTTGTCCTTTGGGCTGTCTTCTACATTTGCATTGATTCTCATCAAACTTATGGTTTTGTTCAGCATCATCTAGCAGCTGCTGGATGTATTTCTCATTGGTCTTTGCTATTTTTAAGAAATCTTTCTTTTCATGATCCCTAACTACAGTTCTATCTTCTATATCTGATATTCTGTCCTCACATTGGCTTATTCCATTGTGTATATTTTCAATGGAATTTTTAATCTTCTAGATATCTGTTTCATGGGTTTCATTTCTTTCTAATGTTGGGTGTTCATGGTTTCCATCATTTTCCTAAACTTTAATTTTTTTTTTAGTCTGTGTGTGCTCTACAGTAACTAAACATATCTTTCATTTTGGTCACTAGTTCCACATCTGGGAAAGTATTTCGGATTTGATTTTTTTCTAGAGCTTCAATCATCTGCTTTGTTACTTTCACAGTTACGCCTTCAGAGAGTCCATTTGGGTGGCTTTCAGATTATTCCACCTCATTGCCCCCTGGATTTGCCTTTGAAGAACTAGAAGTCTGGCATTGTGTCTTGTTTAATTGTCTTCTCATTTTATAGTTTTTTGCAGTTTAATTCCTGGGTTGATTCTTGTAAATTGCTTAATGGCAAGTAGCTTTAAGGCCAGTATTTAGAACCCTTAAAGATCACTCCTTCTCAGAAACGTCTTATATGTATAGTTGGCTTTTGAGTTTTGAGTCTATTGCAAGATCCAACCCCTTCAATTTATTGGGGATGAGTAGCTGCTATCTACTTGATCAGCCCCTGGTTCTTTGGCACTGGCTTTTAGAAATTTTTGTGATGCTTAGGCAATATCAGACTTGGTATATCAGAAAGAACAATTGATTAGAATAATTATGTCACCTTGGCTAACGTGGTGCAAATTACAATAACAATAGCATCAAACACAACCTTAAAAATGACAAACTGTAGTAACTGGCTTTCACAGTATGAACTAGATTCGTGATTATATAACAAAGTCTAAAATGAACCTGAAAATTGTATTGAGTAAATAAACCCTCAATAGGGTGATTTTACCCTAAAAGGTGTTAACAGGGACAGAATAGAGAAATAAAAGATGAATATATTAGAAGTAAGACTAGAGGATAAAGGAAGATCACATAAACTTTGAGAAACTGGTGAAGAAAACAGGTAGGAAAGACAGAGGGAAGAAAGAAAAACAAGAAAGAACAGAACAGTAACAACAAAAGCCTAGAAACCATGTTTACTCATAAAAGCATGAACAATCAAGAAAAAGAAAGAACAAAAATAAACGACAGATAAAAAGAAGACAGATGTATCCACTTCAAGGCATGTTTCTGTTGTCACTGTTAGACAACATGGACAGAGTATAGATCTGAGTTGATAAATCCCAGCAAACCAGTTGCACCTTTATGTTGGAGGAATGGATGATTCCAGGAAGCTTGTACTTTAGTTCCACTGAAGTTCAGGCTGGTTTCTGGCTATAAGGCTGCAACCAGATTTGTTTAACCTGCAACAGTCTCTGAGCCTTCTGACAGCTAGAACTGGGCTCCCTGTTGGTATGGACTCAGGTCCTTGACCTCCTCGTTACTTGAACTTGACAACCTGATACGCAATTGTTCTGAGTTCTGAGCTCAGTTGGCTTCACTCCACAATAGCTACCAGTCAAATGTCCTCTCCTGGAGGATGTCTGGACTCAAATAACTCAACAGCCATTGGAGTCTGCTACATTCACTGCTCCATTTCACTGGTGCATCTCTCTGTAGAGGTCTTTGGTGTAGCCAGTAGTCACTGTGAATCTACAGGTTCGAGCTGTCCCTCCCATACAGTGAGTATACTCTCAGGGTGCAGCCATTGCTTGCCACCTCCTTCTTCATTGAAGTCGCTCTTTTCACTCTCCCTATGGACTTCAATTCTCACTTCAGATCCTTCCTGGGTCCCAGGGACTCACTTTGCATCTTCTTTTCTGCATGTTGCTGTATTACAGTGTCTGGACACCAAGTCTCAGACAGGCTTTTTTTTTTTCTACTGCTTGTCACTTCTACCATCTTCCTGGAAGTCTCCATCTTTCATTATAAGCAGTAACAAATGCATGCAAAGCAACATTTTTAAAAGAATGGTGCCTTCTCATTTAGAAGATGTTACTTTGCAGATGTTGGGTTCTTTCTTGCTGTAATTTATGTGACTGTTTTATAAATGTTTTGATATAATTCAAAATAATATTTTCAGACAAAATCTTTTAAAAGTATAGTTCCAAAATTTCCTTTTATTTTTCTTTCACACATTTTCAAAGCTTTACAATATTCTGTGTCTCATTGGCCTTCAGTGCTGACAGGAGTTATATACTGAGTTGTGTTCCAAATGGTTTGCACAGATTATAAACAATACAGTAATTCAAAATGCTACTTTGTGTACTGCGTATCACAAGAAATTGTGTGTGGTATCACAATATCATGTCTATCTTTTCTTTCAGATAATCAGTTGAATGAATCTGACCTTTGGTTGGATGTATATATATTTCCTCCCAAGTGACACACTGAATTACACATACATATAAACTTTAAATTAATGATATCAGTTATTTAATGATATTCTTAAAAGAACTTCTTATTTAGCTTTATTTTGTTCTATTTCATTTATTTATTTATTTATTTATTTTTTGTAGCACTGGGGATTGAACTCATAACCTCACATCTGCTGGGGCAGGCTCTTAAGCCACTGAGCCAAACTCCCAGCCCTGGTTTTTTTTTTTTTTTTTTTTTTGAGGCAGGGTCACACTATGTAGCCCAGGCTGGCCTTGTGCTCACGTTGTAGCCCAAGCGGGCCTCAAACTCACAACACTCCTCCTACCTCAGCCTCCCGAGTGCTGGGATTAAAGGCGTGCGCCACCATGCTCAGCTTTTTTTTCTTTTTTTTCATTTAATTTTTGAAATACTCATAACGATCTTTAGTTTATAAAACACTAGAGAAGGAGAAATGTCAAGGCAAACTTCTGAAAAAATTGCTTCATCATGCTTCATGTAGTCTCCTTTCCTATAATTCTATATATTTTCAATATATAGACTTGACTAATAATTTAATGGTTCAATATGATTTCACTGTATCATATTTAATTTTTTGCCATAATTTTGGATATAGAATTTGTTTTAAAATTTTATATTAAGAAAAAGTAATTATATGTCAGTTCCCAGTAAGTGTTATTTTCCATTAGCAAATTCTCTAGATTTATAAGATAGTTATACATTTGCAAAACATAGGCATTTCTTAAATTATTTGAGTAATTCTTTTCTCATCACATCTTACTTTTAATGTGGGCACACTGGGACTTTTGGTTCATTTTTCTAATGGACAATTTTACAGTATATTACAGGGTAAGGTCATGGAATGACCGTTATACTTATTGTAATATGTGACAAACCATATCTGCACAAAATAGTACACAAGAGTACCTCTGGGATGTCGTTGAAACTCTCAAGACAGATTCTATATTAGAAACTCTAAGTTGAGAAGAAATAAACCAAAAAGAGAAGAGAAATGTTGATGCTCATTACCTGGGGCCACTATGTCACCTACAACCTTGCTAAACAGAAAAGTTTAAGAATCTTTTGTAAAATGTGGACTTTCTGTTTAAGTCTTATTGTCATTATCCCATATCCATGCACACACAAAATTTGAAAAGTTCATTTGGGAAATGTGTGGCCATCTTTTAACCTGGTGGTCTCAAACACAGCAAAGTATCTATGAATATGCAGGAAAAGTATTCCCACGAATCATTCCTCGTCCTATAGAGCTATTTTAAAATAACTTCATGGACCAAATCTATAATAGTATGCTTCTTTATTTAAATAGAGAGCAACAATCTAGACAAAACTGTACTACTAAATCATTTGTCTCATTACACTTAGATATGAACCAATGATCAGAGAAAATCAAATACATTGTGGCCTATGTAAGAAGCTCATTTGTCATGTATTTCAAACTCAGTTAAGTACTATCATGAGGGATAGAAAGAATCTGAGCATGTATTTTTAAAGCAAATATTTCAGTTAGTAGGAAACAAAGTGCCTTCAAACACCTCTATCATTCCCAAGGGGAATTCCACCATGAGAGAGTTAAAAGAACATTGAGATACATGCTGGTAACCTTCTGCTCAGAACAGAAGGACTGCATCTGTGTGGCCTTTCAAGCCAATGACTGTACAATAGTTTACTGAATAAACTATGTATGGGGCACAGCATAAACCACTTTATTCTTTTATTCCTATAATTTATTTATGACTTCAACTTACTTTTTTCATGTAGGTTAAAAAAATGTTTTCTATTTAATGAAAGACAATAGTCAATTACTCTAATAATGAAATGCAGTCTAAAAAACTGAAAATTTCAAAAAGTATTTAATTTTAGTGAACTTCAAGGTTATTTGTAGCTAGGAAAGTCACACTGGGGAGAAAAAACATGCTTGTTTTCTCTTCTTTCCTCACTTATTCTCTGTTCTAGCTCATTTTTAGACATTAACCACATTTTGAAGAGGATGACAAAGATAGATTGGAGAATATTGAAAAAAATATATCTTTTCTGCATTCTTGTGTTTTCTAGTTAGTCTCACAGATCAGATTTTTCCATTTGTATAATGTTTCCATACATTCTTTTTCTTTTCAGTTTTTCCTTTTAAGTATCTCTATTTTGGAATAAAGCACTACTATTTTGAAATAAAATACCAGAAATTTTAGAAATTTGATGAAATAAAAATTTGCAGGTATTCTCTACATTCTGGGGAGATTTCTTACCAGTGTAACCTTCACAATTGAATTGGTGTAGTGGTGACTCTGAAAAAAAAAATCTTTCAGTGTGCACCTCCTCCTATATCAATTCCTCGTTTTTATACAGCAGTGCATAGCTTTGTTCTGAGAATTTTCACAATTGTTTCAGGACATGTAAATCTTTGCTTTTTGATATGATTAAGATTGGAGTTGGGAACTTTGAGAGAAAATTTTTATTAAATGTGGTCATGAGAGATAATGTGATGAAATCAGTGCCCTTAAAGAACAAAAAATAAGGAAGAGAAACAAAAACGC
>RJWM01051655.1:0-10362 GCA_004363535.1 Dasyprocta punctata
GTGACCTTTAGTGAGTGTGATCCTGGTCCGCTGTATCATCAAGAATAGTGACATGGTGACCTTCGCATTCTCTCACTCAAATTTGTATTCATGAGCAGATGCTCTTCCCTGGAGTCTTTCCCCAGTCAACTGCTTGCTTCCCCTGGCAGGGATAGGATGGGGCTTTCAGTGTGTGTGTGTGTGTGTGTGTGTGTGTGTGTGTGTGTGACTAGTGAATGAATCCAGGTCCTTTGCACATCCCCATTCCTTTTTTCTTAATTTTATTTTAAGACAAACCCTTGGGAAGTACTAAGTTGCTCAAGCAGGGGTCAACTGGGAAGTTGTTCCTGCCTCAGCTTCCCAGAGTGCTGGGATGATAGGTGTGCACTACCACACCTGGCTTGAGGGTCTTCATTTTTAACTAGTTTCCTAGTGAGGCCAATGAGGCTGCTGTGATGATTAGATTTTCTGCCTGGTGCTCTCCTTTGTAAAATTCTTGGTTCATTGCTGGACGAACAAGCTATTCCAATGCTCACCTGTGGGTTGGCATTTTCCTTTATAGAGGCAAAGTTAGCGGGTTTTACCCTTGTGTCTTATGCTGCAGTGTGCATTCCTCAGACTATAAAACACTATTATAGCTCAATTTCCTACCATAAAACATAACATTGAATGTTCAAGTCTTATTATTTTCCTGCATCTTATACTTTATCAAACGCCAAATGCTTTTCCAAGAGAAAAGTGGCCCAGTGGTGTGCCAGGGCCCTTCCTCTGCTGCTGCTGAGTTAGTGAACTACCGTGATTCTGCCTGCTTTGTGGTCTTGTCTTGTGTGGGCAGAACCTTGGTATGGCTCTGGGGAACCACTGCCCCAACGTGATCTGCTTCCTTTCTGTCACTGGGTGGGTCATTCAAACCCTCTCAATCCATGGATTTAAATCTCAAATTGAGCAACTAACTGATGTTCAGGCCTGAAGATGATCGAGACAGATTTCTTTCAACAGCAGTGCTAAGAAGAGACTGTCCTCTGTGTCCCAACTCTGGGATTCCAGGAGTGGCCCTGGGGCCTGTCTTCTAGGCCAGCCCCTCAGTCAGTGTCCAAGTGAGTAAAGCGTCCCTGAGTTCTGCTGATGTCAACCAGAGTTGCTGCCTGTTGCTCAAAACCAACAAATCCAACCAGAAGAACTTTTATTACAAATAGCGAGACTCACCGACTAGCACTGGGACAGTCCAGAGAGTGGGAAGTTGACAGGAACTTGCTTTTGTCACTGAACTTGGTAATGGCAGCATCACTAATCACTCTTTAATGGTCTGATGCATCAAAGTTCCGAGAGCACAGGGAAGATGATGAGTTGGGCAATGGGCAATGTGGCCTCCTTCTCTTGGGTTTTCTAGTGAATTGGTCAGAGGAATGTGCAGTTTCTCAGCCTACTCTAAATCTTATGAGACAGGAAAAGGAGCAGGGAGCTAGGAGCATCAAGCATTGGATATTGTTGAGGGCTCGCAGCTCCCTGCACCCCACCACCCTGCACTAACTGCTCAGGTTGCATTCACATCTGACCTCAGTGAGGCCCTGGGTCCTCAGAGAAACTAAACTCAGTGTGTTCTGCTTAGCAAAGGAGAAAAGAGTTATGACTGAAGAAGGTAAAACAGTCTGTGTCCTCCCCAGTTCCTAATGAAATAAACAAATTAGCAAACAAATGAAAAAACAGTAAGTCAGAACAAGTAGTAGCCAAACAAGGAACTGATCTTTGCCTCTAGAAAAGTCACGACCTTGGGAAAAAACCAGAAAATTTTGAGGTAGCACAGCTCCCAAGTGCAAATCTATCTCTCTAAAAGAGAAGCGAGAGGTCTGATGAAATTCAGAGTGTGGTTACAAACACTTTTCATTTTAGAGGAAAAGAGGTGCTCTAGCAAGAAGCCAAAAGCAGCAGCCCTATAAAAAGCTCAGGGGAAAGATCCCTTAACTCTGGAAGGCCTTAAAGGTCACCTGGTAATCTCAGGGTGGGTGGTCGTTGCCAAGACTTTACCATTGTTCAGGGAGCCAAGATGCACAGACGTGTGATACAGACTTGGCTGCAGGGAGTGAACCTGGAGACACAACATTTTGTGGAATCTCCCAAGAAGAAAGAGCAGAGCCTAACTTCCTAGAGAAGGCTATTGGCCAATCCCTCTCCCTCTTCCCCATTTCTTTGTCCCTAGACTATAGAAATTAGAAAATCCGGACCACACTGTAGCCCAGAAGACGTTAAGCTCCAGATAATATGAGAAGAGTACCAAGAAAGATTCAGCCTGAATTGCAAAGTAAATAGATGTGGACAGAGACACGCTAACAAATTGGTAAGACGTGGTCTGATGCTCATGCAGACATGTCACAGAGGACAGTGACAGATGACAGAAAGGGAATGAGACCAGCAAAAAGCGTGCGGAGGGCTTGTTTGGTTGAAAACATATTTCAGAAGTTACCTTTGAATTATTTTGGATCATAGAAGAATTTAATGACTGTATTTAAGAAAATAAAATTTCAAGGTAAGATAATTAATGAATAAAATTTGAAATTATTTCAGAATCAAGGAAACAAACTGAGAAGCTTTAAAAATATCATAAGTTAGAAGTAAGGAATCGTGAAGACACCACCAAAAATCCAAATTGTGACATGGTAGAACTGCTGAAATTATTAGTGGAAAACTCACAATAAGAAACCAAAGATTACCATAGGCAAGAGGCGCACAATAGCTACCAAGGCCAAGGATGATCCAATATAGTGATAACTGATGTCTCGGAATTAAGCACCCAACAAATGAAATAAAAAATATGCTCAGAGAGACAGATCTCAGAAACAAATTACAAATCTTTAGATCAAAAGGGCATCAGGAAAAATTATATGCAGTAGCTGACATTAAGTTGTATCCTGGTTCAGATATTGAACTTGGAGGATAAACAAAGACTTCTTCAGACATTCAGGCAGAAAAAGCCTGCAAGGGGAAAAACATCAGGCGTCCCAGGCTCACTAAGAGAAGACAATGGAGCAATGTGTAGAGAGTTCCAAAGGAAAGAAAGCAAAATCCACAAACACTGAACTGGTGCAAGTTGCTGCTCAGGCCAAGAGTAGCAGGCAGCCAATGAAGCAGGGATGAACTCAGGGACAGCAGCACCTGGGCGCTCTTCTGGGCCAAAGCCCCGCCAACCCAAAGGACAAATTAAAACAAAGACCTGGGAAATGTGATACACTTAATAAAAACAACAGGAAGGAGAAAAGGAGATGGGAGCAGAGGAGAACACATTTCCTCTTTAAGAAAAAGAAATCAAAATTAAAACAAAAACTTGCAAGAAGCATAACCAATTCAATCATGTCATGACTTTGAATCACTGTTTGTTCCTTTGTTTTAACCTTGGAGGGATCTATTAGAAAAAATATTTCCTTTGGAAATAAAGCGTTTATATGAAGTTAAGAAATTCTTTCTGCTTTTTAGCTTCCATGAAATTTTTATTAATTTGAATTTTAAAAATAACTTAAAATTCTTTTTATTCTACTATAGCATTATGATAAGGTATTTTCTTGGTTGTTCATACAACATATATATATATATATATTTAGGATCATTCGTGTATCAGACACTGTTCTGGGCAATGAGAATACTGGAGAGAGAGATGGAGGAGGAAGAAATTTAATACATTTATTTCTCTCCATCCTCCATTCTATTCTTACAGAGATTCAGAATAACGCTCACTAGTATTAATACTGCGATTTCCAGAGGCTGAGATTTGCTATCCTCAAATCTTATATACTGATTAAACCTTACAAAATAAAGCACATGTGTAATACATTTCAATTACAATGATTTTGTTTTCTAGTGTGATGTGAAAGGTTTTTTTGACGTAAAAGGCAACTTTTCCAATTTAAACACACAAATGTGAAAGTGAAGCATGTTTCTTTAGGCTTACTTGATAGAAATTTCTGTAAATTGTGTTTGTATTGTAGAGTATTATACCATTGCACATTAAAACACAGAACTCCATAGCTATTGTTACTTGCAGTAGACATCTATGAGGAGAAAAAATAACTATTTTCTAACTTGCATGCTTTGCTATGTTGGAAATTGAAAAATTATTCCCTTTTATTTATTAATTTTGTAGTTTTTTCACTACTGATGGTGCTGAATGATTTCCCATACTTCTGTTAGGTAATAATACATTCTCTTTGTTGAAGTGTCTGTTATACAATTTTCCATTTTATATGCATTTCTGCCTTTGCTATTTTTGACGTGTTTATTCTTTGCTGCAAGTATTATTAATCCAGCCTTGATTGTATAAATATTGTTGTTATCAAAACAATCTTTTCTCCTTGTTAAAGAAAATTCAGACAATATAAATAAGTGGAAGAGTAAAAGATAAATCACACAATTCCACCTATTCAGAAACAACTTCCATTAACACCTTGCAATACATATTTCCAGATGCTTTTCTGCGTAAATGACAGTTGGGACTTTTTCTCCACAAAAACAGCACCATATCACACTGTTTTGCAATATGATTTTCTTCACTTAGTTTACTGTGAGCTTTTTTCCATGTTATTAAACTTATTTTGAAGGTGTGATGCTTGTATAGTTTTATTGTCTGGCTCTTTATTTTTAGTCAATTCACTGTTGCTCATTTAGACGGTTTCCTGTCTTTCACTATTATAAACCATAATGCAGTGAACTTGTTTTATAAATAAATTTTTGTGCACACCCGTAATTCTTCCCATAGGACAAATCTTACATTTAAAGTTGCTGTGATGAAAGCTAAACACATTTTTAAAAAGATGTTTGACATATATTAAAACCTATCACCTACCAAGGTTAACCAAATTGCAGTCCCACCAATGGTAGGTGGATGCTTTTGTCTTTCCAGTTTGCTAAAACTGCATTCTTATGGTTTCTGAGATCTTTTTAGAGATGAAAAATTATGTCTGAATGTTGCTTTAAAATGAAATTAACCAATTACTAGGGAGGGTGATTAGTTTTTTTGTATATATCAGTCATTTTGGTTGCTACTTCAAGAACAGCTTCTTTATGTCTTTTGCCATTTAAAAGAAATTGGGCATCTGTTCTTCTTTGGAATATTTATTTATTAAAGAGTGTCACCCTTTACTATATATTTTATAAATCATTTTTCTGGTTTGATATTTAATTTGGATTATAATTTTTCTTTTATATAGAAGTTTTATTTCTTTTTTTTTTTCTGCAGCTGAATTTATCAAAACTCTCCTAAGAAGCATTAGGGAAGCATAGACTACAACATACAAAAGTTTTTATTTCATTGCTGTGAACAAAGAAAAGCTTGAGATAGTGAGTTCTTTCTTAGCAAGTCCCAAAATGTGACCTCAGACACTACTCATCCTTTGAAGGTTTGGATGTTCTGTTTCTCTTGCAGACAGTTTTCATCTTTTCCCAACCCAGGAAGTCTGCAACTTGCAGTGATCCATTTTTCTTGTCTGGGGCAACAGCATACCAAGCCCTGTGGACAAAAGGATCAGATAGATGAGGTCCAATCAGTCTTGTGAGCCTGCTAGCATTTCTAAATCAGAACGCATGGTTCTGGGTCTGGACTCAGCTCTAGGAAGCCCCAAGGGGATGAGGTGATGCTCTGGTCCTGCAGGAGCTAAGCAGCCAGCTAACAACCCTGGGCCAAAGGTGCAAGCTGGGGCTCTGATGTTGACAGTGAAGATTAAGGAAGCTTGAGCATCAGGGGCAAAGGAAAATCTCAGGTCCAGCGCTGAGGATGTAGCTCAGTGGTGCAGCACCTGCCTGGCAAACTCGAGGCCCTGAGTTTGATTCCCAGTACAAAACAAACAAACAAATAAACAACAATAACAGCTACAAGAACTCAGGCCCAGAAGCCAGGAGGAAGCTAAAGTCTAGCTGGCAGTTAGAAAGGATCCTAAATACTTAAGATGTAACATGATGGATATTTGCAATTGCAGACTCTCACTGTTCTTCATTTCTCCCCAGATTTGAGGCGATCACCTCCCTTCTCCTTTCCTGCCTGCTCTCAGTGTACTCTGCCCTGGGTGATGGCTCTGAATACGCAGATATTATCCCCTCTACTAGAATGTGGACTCCCTGAATGCCAGGCTCATCTCTGGACCCCCCCACCAGCACCAGATGCAGGACTTAGCTTGCAGCTCTTGCAGAATGAGTGGCCGAGAGGCTGCCACACGACCACTCTTACCCAACAGTTCCCAGGCAGCAACTGCAGCAGCCGCTGCTTCTCCTCTTCCTTGTTATTATTGCTATCATCACTATTTCTTTATCCCCTCAAAGTCGCTTGCATTAATCAGACACCTCATCCAATTTGGAAATTACGATTAACCAGAATCACTGACAGAATCTTTGTCATAAAGATGAGGTTTGTTGTAAATGAAGATTCTTTGTTACATATTACTAATTACACATAAAGTGTCTGCAGTTACACTCTCTTTGTAGTTGTCCTGAGGCGAGAGCCGTGGGCGGTAGCTGGGAAAGCAGAGCCTTCTCATCAGTGTCCACAGGAGCATCAAGCATCATCGCTCGAAAGCGATGCACTAATTACAAGGAATGGAAAGCAGGTGTACTGTCCTCTGCTTGAGCAGAGGTTCAGGTGAGCCCATTAGTGCGAGGATCTACAGTGTCACAGGTAAAAGTTTCCCCAGAATCAAAGAAGGCAAGCAAAGCCTCAGAAAGAAATGCCCTCTACTCTGAAGAGATTTGATGTCCAGACTCCTGGGGGCTTGTGAAAAGGAACACACTGGACACCTCTGCTCCTGCTACCAGATGTCTTTCTGTGGAGCTTTTCAAGAGCAGCTGTTGTCCTTTACGTGGGCACTGGTCTACATGTGCAGGCTGCACACACCTTCAAAACCCAACTCTTGCAACCAGCGCCATCCACATCACTGTGCCAGCTGGGGCAATGTCCCCTAGGAACTTCTGCACTACGCTCCCCATCATGCCAGCCTGCAGCAAATCTCACATGTGCAAGTTCTGACATCTTAGAAAGAATAAAGCCAGAATCAGTGTAGGTACTGCTGAGAGCCTAGTGCTATAAATGCAGTATCCTTTTGGCCACCAGAAAGGAACAGAGGAGTGTTTGTTATTTTTTAAGATGTGTCTTTCACATCTGGCACCTGGCAAGTCATTGTATATGAAAGTGATGCATGGTCCAATAAAAGGAGGGTTCGCGTGGATAAAGCTGACTATTCACTGTTGGGCCCAGTTTGTTTGACTTGAATGGTAGAGGACGAGTACATATTTGACATCTCGTCTAGAGCAGAGTGGCTAATGCATTGCCAATCCCGTCTCCAGGATGGAAGGCTGGTAGAGACCTCCTCTGTGTGTTCGTTAGCAACAATGGAAACTTCTACCACAACTATGTGCACCCACTTCTGGTGAAAAACTCAGGGGTGGGAATATTATTTTTTGTTTTCTAAACTAAGGGCACAAATGCCCTGCTGCTGGTTTACATAGGGCCACTGTGTAGCTGTGTTTCTATGCACAAGTCTTGTGGCCTCTCTGTGCCCATCTGAAGCATTTATGAAAAGCAGATGGCCAGACTCACATTTATGAAAGCCCTTATTTAGATCAGTGGTTAGCAAACTACAGCCTAGAGACTGAATCTGGCTCACAACATGATTTCATACAGCCCATGAGGTAAGAGAGTTTTTTTCTTTTTTTTAAACATTTTTAAATCATTGAACAACAACAACAACAACAAAAATCAAAGAGTGATACTTAAATGATGATACGAAATTTATCTGGGCATAGTAATGCATACCTGTAATCTCAGCAGTCAGGAGGCTGAGGCAGAATGGTCATTGTGAATTTGAGGCCAGCCTGGGCTCAGAAAGTGAGTTCAAGGCCAGCCTCAGCTATATAGCAAGACCCTGTCTGAAACAAAACAGAACAAATCCCAAAATTAAAAAAAGGTATGCAATTCAAAGTGCAGAATACCAGAAACAAAAGGGTAAATTCTGCATGAGTCTTCCTGCACAAGGTCCCTAGAATAATCAAATTTATAGACATAGAATGTAGCAGTAAGTGTACTTTCCAGGGGCTGGGGCTGGGGGTGGAGCGTTAGTAGAAATTCATGAGGACAGTTTCAGTTTGAGAAATTGAAAAAGTCCTGGAGATGCAAGGCGATGTTAATTAAAAAAACATGTGAGTGCACTTAATGCCACTAAACTGTAAGCTTAAAAATGGGGAAATGGTAACATTTTGTTATTTATGTTTTGCCCTATTAAAAAAAATTTATGAAATTAAAATTTCATCGTCCATAAATCACACACAATCATGTCCATTCATTTGCATTTCATCTATGACAGCTCTTGCTAGGAGGACAGAGTTGCCACAGAGACTGGGTGGCCCACAAAGCCTAAGTAATTTTAATGGCCCTTTGAAGAAATCTTTTGCTGAGCCCTGGTTTAGTCAGAAGACCTGCTGCTTTTAAGCAAGGGCACAGTTTACCACAGAATACTAATTCTTTAACTGTTTCCTGGATGGTTTGAGACAGAGCTGAATTTCTAATATCATCATCTCTTTAAAGAGATGGTAATTACTGCACTGCTCTGTGCCTCCGTTTCTCGTCTGTAAAGGTGATTATTCTATGTCACAGGATAAAAGGGTAGACATGTGCAGTTGTGAGAAATGAAAAGTTCTAGAGTTGGGTGGTGGTGATGGTTACACAACAGTGTGAATGTGCTTGAGGCCACTGATCTGTAACTCCGGAATAACTAACCCGGTAAATGTTAGTGTGTCCATTTGGTCACAAGAATAAAAAATAAAAGCATAGATGGACAGTGCTGAGATCAATAAATGTGAGCTGTCTGTACAAGACAGTTGGAAGCAATGATGGAGAAGATCTGAGGGGCTGTGTGCACCAGGATCCCTAATTCGTCACACATACCTCAGTTCCTGGAAGCAGGGGCCACCTGCCCCTGCATTCTAGCACAGGGCTTCACTCAGTGACAAGCAGGGGAAATCAGGTAGGTGGTGGGGTTTTCTTCCACTGAAGCAAGCGCCTCATTAACGGGACTTGCTTGAATTCTTCCTCCCGGATGACAGCCAGGGGGCCAAAACGTGGTTTCCAGCTCTGTTAGTCCCCTTTCTACCCTAGAGTGCCCTCGGTAGGAATCAGTAAGAACCAAGCAGGTACTGCGCAATGAATTTAGAGCAGGGGGCCTTTGGCCAACACCCTGACTTCATGTCTTGTTGTACTATGAGAGAATAGTTTCCTTTAGAGATGATTAAGAACATGACGGCTGCAGAACTAATTGTCTTAAAACCAACTATTCCACTTGAGCGATTTACTATTTTTAGCAAGATTTTCCAGTCTTTTCATTTTGTTTCCAAAATAACTGATTTACAGCTAAATTAATAAGGCACAATGCTTTCATCGCTCTCGGAGGCTCGCATCATCTCAGGGAAACCTATATAGGAGGCAAACCAGTATTCAGCTGAATTAGAATGAGTTCAGGTCGACTGAGTTCTAGGTAAAACCCCATTTCTGATTTGTAAAACCACTGTAAGAACTGAGGCCAGGGAAAGCCAGTGGAAGCCCCAGGCTTTCGGTGTCATTCCTCTAGGGAAGGAGTCCAACGCTCAAACCAATGTGTGGAAATTGCCTGTAAGGAACGGAAGTGCTAAGACGAGAGTTTCGCAATGCAAACAGCCTTTGCTAAAAAATCGAAATGCACTCTGCAAAGAGCAGCTCGGATTTCAGCCTCAGAGGTTTGCCAGTCTGTGACTGTCCGTTTGAATAGTCTGGCCGTAACTTAACTCTGTCGATCAGTGTTCTGCTTAGGAGACTTGTTTTTAGTGGGGGTAGGGAAGAGGGCTGCTGCGCCTTTTCTTGGCAGCCTGGCTTGGAAGTGGTGAGCGCCTTTCACCCTAGTCGGATCTGTAAAGACTACATTGAGAGATGAGAAATTTTAGCCTGTTTAAAAGAAACTCAGTCCATATGTGGGCGCCAGACAAGATCCGCGGTATGCTGGAGATTAAAAACTGTGATGATCACACTTTGTTTGGGACATGGAAGAGGGGAGTAAAGGGGAACTGGGTAATATATCCTTTTTTTTTTTTTTTTTTGTAGTAAGTAAAGGCATGTTTAAAGCATAAATCTGAGAGAAGTTCTGTAAACACATTTTTACAAGCAGAATCCTGAACTGACTCATTTTGGAGGGGAAGGAAACGTGGTCGAAAAAGATTCCATTATGGAGACTATGTCGTTTAGAACAAAAGTAGTGCTGACTGCCCACGACTGCCAGGAAGAGCAGAAGAATGGAGACGCCGGAAGGTGTGGAGAGAATGGATACAGTGGTAGAACCTGGGAAGGCTGAGTGCTGGATGCAGTGTTCTGAACAGGAGCAGCAGGCC
>RJWM01051656.1:0-10359 GCA_004363535.1 Dasyprocta punctata
GCTCGTGGGGAGCCGCTGCTGGGAGCACGGGCGCTGGGGACCAGGAGGCGCTCGGGTGTCCTGAAAGACGGGTCCCCCTCGGTCCCCCTGGCTCAGCAGGAAGAATCCTTACAGGACGCCCATCAAGGGGTCCCGTCCTCCGCTTCTGGGGGCGCGCGCTTCATCTCTTAGAAACGACGACGCTGAACGGGTGAGGGGCGGAAGTGAGGCCAAACCTCCCAGTGAGCTCGGGCTCCTCGGCGTCCGCGGGCAACGCGAAGGCGAAGGTCTGCAGCAGGCTCACGAACATCAGGAACAGCTCCATCTTGGCCAGCTGCTCGCCCATGCACACGCGCTTCCCTGGGGGGACAGCAAGACCAGCCCACTCCGCATGCGGGAAGTGCACAAGCATTTTGCGTTTTTTAAACAGGGTCTCCCAACGCAGTTCAGGCTGGCCTTGAACTCATGGCCATCCTCCTGCCTCAGCCTCCCAAGTGCTGGGATGACAGGTGTGCACCACCACACCTGCCAGAGGTAGAAATGTACCTAACTTGCCTAAATTGGCTGTTTCTAGTGCAGTTAGTAGCTTGAGAATAAAACTGCCGTGTAAACCACAGTCTCCCAGAGTGTGATGGACAGAATTTTTCCACACCAAGTTCACATTTCTGCTGCTACTCCTAAAAACCTGTCCTCATCTGGGCAGGACCTACAGACCGGTCCAGGATGACATGGACCCCATCTGGTCCTTGCCTGCTCCTCTCTCTCTCCCTGGCTGCTACCTGGCGGGCTGAGGAGGGGAAGTGGGAATGTCTGGAGCCTTCCTCTTCCGGAAGAGCAGCCCCGGGTGCCAGACAAGGAGCCTAACAGAGGGACGGCTGTGACTCGCGCCCCTCCCCACTGGCCAGGCGGTGGGCGGGCCGGGAGCAGCTGTCAGCATCCAGGACCGGACCAGAGTCCGGGAAGCCCAGAAAGGACAGTGTCCAGCCGTATTTCTTCCCGTCTCCATCTTGGTCTGTCCCTGTCTGTCTGTCTGTCTCTCCTCTTTGGTGCTGAGGATTGAACATACTAGCCAAGCACTCTACCCCTGAACTCTACCCCAGCCCTCTTCCTGTTTCTAAACCCCAGATGGACACAGTAGACGCGCGTTATCTAAATGACTCATCGCCTCCCCTAGCCGGCCAATAAAGACACGGCTTTCCTACACCGTGGACTAAGAGGTGACTCCTTCAGTTCTGCCCTGGCTTCTCCCTCCTGGTGCAGGCGAAGGCTTGAACCCAGGGCCCTGCCCAGGCCCGACAGGCACTCTACACTGCGCGACACCCGCCCCTAGTTCCACTGCTGTTTTTAAAATGACGTTAATGAAAACATCCAGTTTTACTGACCTATTCCAAAAGGAATAAAGGCTTCGGTTTTCAGAAGTTGTCCTTGGTCATCCAGAAAGCGACTGGGGCAGAACTCCTCAGGCCGGTCCCAGAGGGCGGGGTCTCTGTGCACCGCCCACAGGTTGGGCAGGATCACCGTGCCCTTGGGGATGGTGTAGCCTTGGAGCACTGAAGCGACAAACAGCAAACACAGCGTCCTTCACTTTGCTGCCTGGGGGGCGGGGGAATCTAGTGTCCTACCTGGCACCTTAACTGATGGTCCTCCAGGGCCCAGCCTGGGACAGGTGCTCTGAGACAAGCCGACAGAGGCAACGCACCGTAAAAACAAGGGGAAACACGGAGGCACAGATGATGAGCGTTTCAAGTAATGGAAGAATCACAGCCTAAGGCTTACTGAGGTCTGACAGTTCAGAGTCGTCTGCCCAGACGCTGAGGAAGCGAAACTAAGATAAAGGACAGGGGAGCCAGCCCTGCCCCTCAGCTGACGCCCAGACCTCAGCGCCCCCGTGTCGTGACAGTCATCTCTGGAGGGGGTGACGCCTTCCTGCTGGGGACTTGGACAAGACCCGCTCATCAGGTTTCAAATGGTGGCCCTAGAATCAGATGGGCTCCTTCTAATTCTGTAGTATTTCTGCTTTGGCTGCAGAATTCTTGTTATTGTTGCTGTTTTTGTTTTTTAGTTTTTTGGGTTGTTTTTTTTTTTTTCTTTTTTGAGACAAGGTCTCACCATGCAGTCCAGGCTGGCCTTGAACTCACTTTGTAGCCCACGCTGGCCTCAAACTTGCAGCGATCCTCCTGCCTCAGCCTCCCGAGTGCTGGGATTACAGGCATGCACCACAGTGCCAGGCTCAGGAGCAGCATTTAAAAATCGAGGCAGGGTAATTTCTAGCGAAACTCCTTCATTCCACGAGATGAACTAAGAGTACCTCTGCTAACACTGGAACTGTTTCCGCAATGCAGCTGGTTGGTATCTTGGCATTTGTGTCAGGTGTGGGGACCCAGGCCTGTAATTTCGGCACTCAGGCTGCGGCAGCAGGGGTGCTGTGCGTTCACCACCAGCCTGGGCTACTCTGTGAGTTTAAGCCCATCCTGAATTACAGAGCTAGACCCTGTCTCACAAAACCAAAAGTAAAATAAAATAAGACGCAATAAGAAATGACAGCGTTGTTGCGGCAGTGTGAGCAGTCTACACTGTCGAGCTATCAATAAAACTCAGGTGAAAACAGCCCTGGGACACTGCAGCACATATGACAGTGGCCACCGCCCGCACGCATGCTCCCGGGGGCACCCAGGACGAGCCGGCCTCACCCGTCTCCGCCGAGGTCATGTGCGGGATGGCCAGGGGCACCACCGCCGTCAGCCGCTGCACCTCCATGACGGTGGCCTCCGTGTAGGGCATCTGGGCCTTGTCCGTGAGCGAAGGGGCACGCGTGGGGCCCACCACCCTCTGGATTTCCTCATGCACCTTTTCTGTGGGAGAGGAAAGAAGAAACTAAGATTCGCCTTGGGGGAGCTGTGTGCGCCCCAGGTCCACTTCCGGTTTCCCCTTCCATGCCAACAGGCTGGCAGCGCCAGGACAGAGTGTGGTCAGATGTGCCAAGTGGGACAGCTGACTCTGGGGCCTGTGCCACCACCGGGGCGTGGACAGAGGGCGCACACTGGGCCCTGGGGCAGAAGAGGGAGCACTGGAAGAGGGCACCCCAAATCACTCACAGGGGAACGACAGGCTGAGGCCCAAAGCTGAGGGGGAGTGGGTGGCATTCCGAGATGGCCCGTGACCCCTGCTCATGGCGTTGGCTACAGCCTGGATCAGGAAAGTTCCTGGGGCCCATGTGTGCGTTAAAGGCTTGTTGCAAGTGGTACTATTAAAAGTGGTAGAAGCTGGGCATGGTGGCACACGCCTGTAATACCAGTGCTCCGCAGGCTGAGGCAGGAGGATCTCTGCAAGTTTGAGGCTAGCATGGGCTACAAAGTGAGTTCAAGGCCAGCCTCAACTGCACAGTGAAACTGTCTCAGAAAGACAAAAAAACAAACAAACAAATAAATAAATGGATGAGGAGGGGCCTTCCTTTTCTCTCTTTGTATCCTGGGCACAAGCGGAACTTTGCTCTACCACATGGCCTGGGCACAATGTGCTGCCTTTCGTAGAGAAAACCGTGAGCCAGAATGGAAAGTCCCTCTGGATAAAGTGGATCGCCCCAGGTGTTCCGTTACAGTAGAGGAACGCTGAGCAACACGGGGTTATCTCCTGGGCATTCCCCTCTCCTCTGTACCAAGATGATCGGTGAGGTAAGGCCAGGTCACTTGTTTGTTTTTTTTTTCTGCGGCACCAGGGATCGGGGATCGAGCTAACAACTTCGCACCTGCCAGACAGGCGCATAAGCCACTGAGCCAAACTCCCGGCCCTAGTTTTTTGAGGCAGGGTCGCACTATGTAGCTCAGGCCAGCCTTGCACTCGCTTGCATTGTAGCCCAAGTCGAAGGCCAGGTCACTTCTGAGACCACTGGCTCTCTTTGCCGCTCATTCTCTCGAGCCACTCACTTCGGGGGAAGGCAGCCCACGGGAAGGTCAGAGAGGAAGGAAGTGTGGCCTGCGACCACTGGCTTGTGGGGGCCCCCCTGGAGGTGGGGCCTTCAGCCTCAGTCAAGCCTGCAGATGATTACACACTAGTCAACACCCCGACTAATTTCACGAGAAACCCCAGCTAGAATCACCCAGGCCAAGCCCACCCCAGGATTCCTGGCCCACAGAAACCGTACAAAGTAATAAACAGCGGTGTCTTAGGCTGTGAAATTTTGGGGCAATCCGTTACTTGGTATCACTGATAGGGGGCACAGGGCCATCCATGGAGAAGGACGGCGTCTCCAATCCCCTGGTAAATCCGATTCCTTGCACGGTGTGGGACAGGGAAAACATGCTGCTTTAGCTCACTGCGCAGGGCTGGAACTGGGGCTCAGGCAGCCCCGTCTGCCCAGCCTTTGGTGACAGCCCCAGGGCTGCGGACAGCACAGGACAGCTCGCTCCCCTCACAGCGGCCCACGCTGCGACGGACACCCGAGGAGGGGGGCTTCAGAGTCACGGGGTCAGTCCTGGCCTCCGGGCCCTGTCACTCTGGGGCTGCAGCAGGAGAGCGGGGCGGGGCACAGGGCAGAGCACAGCGACCGCCTGAGGAGCTGCGTTCGAGGGCCGAGCCCACCCTAAGAGCACCTCGCCCTGGCTCGTGCCTCAGGGGGAAATGGCGGTCCCGTAAGCTGTCTTCCTGCCGCCCGGCACTGCGTCCACAGCCGGGGACCCAGCCGTCACCCCGAGCCACCACAGCGCTCCCAGGGGAACAGGGGTCCGCGCGGGGGTCCGATGTCCCACCAGGGTGCGCCCCAGGGTGGCCCCACCCGACCACCTCCACAGCGCCGGGGCTAGGGCTCCCCACATGCGGTTCCCAGAGTCTACAGTGATGCGACCGTGCCCCATCTAAGCACAGCCATGTGTCACAGGGCACTTCGGGGGCAGCAGCCCATCTAGGACAACGGCTTCACGAGCCCTGATGGTCTGCAGACCCCGCAGCCATCCGAGTTTACACTCCGACATGTGCCTGGAGACAAGGTTGGCTCGGTTCTCGGAGTCTGTCACCGCGGACAGCAGCGCTGGCCACACCTGGGAGAGTTCAGAGCCTGAGGGGGTGCGAGAAGCGGGTAGCGCTGGCCCCAAGGCCTGGAAGGGCAGCAGCGGAAGTGGACACACCCCTCCCCCCCCTCCCGGGCCGCCCTGGCCCTGCCTGTGCCTGTCGATCCTGCTGGGTTCCAGTGAGCTGTGCTTCCGTTCTCCAGCTCCCAAACATGGTACACGGGTGCACGGAAGGGTTAGGTTCACCTCTAAGGCGTCCTGCTTTTTTTTTTTTTTTTTTGCGATACCGAGGATCGAACTCACAACCTCGCACCTGCCAGGCAGGCGCTTAAGCCACTGAGCCAAACTCCCGGCCCTGTTTTTTTTTTGAGGCAGGGTCGCATTATGTAGCTCAGGCCGGCCCTGTGGTCATGTTGTAGCCCAAGCCAGCCTGGAACTCACAACGCTCCTCCTACCTCAGCCTCCTGAGTGCTGGGATTAAAGGTGTGCGCCACCATACCCGGCTTATATCTTGCTGCTTTTTTTTTTTTCCCTTTGGTGTAAGGGGGACATTGGATTCTTTTGTTTTTTGGAGACAGGGTCTCCCTATGCAGCACAGGCTGGCCTTGAACTTGTTTATGCAGCCCAAACCAGCCTCGAATTCATGGCAATCCTCCTGCCTCAGCCTCCTGAGGATTACAGGTGTGTGCCACCCCCCACTTCTCTAACAGTCTTTCCTGATTGATTTCACAGAGACTCAGACGTGCAGAAACCAAAGCAGGGGTGATCAAGTCAGGACATGAGTGCGCCTCTCTAAAAATGACAGGTTTCACAGGTAGCGCCTTCCCAGCTCCCCACGAGACGCGAATATTCATTTGCTTTTGCGGCTAAAGACACGCGTCACACTTGGCACCAACGGGTCCCCGAGGTCGCCAACCTTCCTCTAAGTAACCCGACTGCACCCCGATGCAGGGACCCATCTGCTAGTTACCTTGGATGTCGGGGTACAGGGACATGTACAGCAGGCACCAGAGCAAGGAGTTGGTGGTGGTGTCGGTGCCCGCGATGAAGAGGTCCCCGACGATGTAGAAGAGGTAGTCCTCGCTGAAGCTGCTGGCGCCGTCGCGCGCGTGCACCTCCTGGGCGTGCAGCAGGTACATGTCTATGAAGTCCTGGGGGTTCTCAGCGTCCAGCGCGTCGCGGTGGTCCTGGATGATCCGCTTCAGGAAGACGGTGATGTCCCCCTGGATCTGCCTTAGCTCCTTAAACGGCCCGAAGGGGAGGTAGTACAGCCAGGGGCACACGTTGATCAGCAGCAGCTGGTTGCTCAGGCAGATCTCCAGGCCGCGCGACACCACGTCCAGCAGCTTCTTGAAGTCCCGGTTGGTGTAGTCGAAGCGCTGGCCGAAGCACAGGGAGCAGATGATGTTGGAGACGGCGTTGCTGATGATGGGGGCCGGGTTGAAGGGGGCGTCCCCGTGTCTCTGCATCTCCTGCTTCACGAACTCGAACTCCTCGATGATCCTGGGCTCCAGGCTCAGCTTGCCCAAGCCAAAGTGCCGCAGCGTGGCGTGCGAGAACTTCCTCTGCTGTCGCCAGATGGGGCCGTAGGGTGCAAACACCAGCCCTGCAGAAGGACACCAAGACAGGAGGTGAGCCGGGCGTGGTAGCACCTGCCTGTCATCTCAGACCCCGGAGGCTGAGTCAGGAGGATGACCGGGACTTCAAGGCTAGCCTGGACTACACAGCGAGAGCCTGTCTCAAAAAAAAGAAAGCAAAGGTAAAAATGGAGGCCAGAGGACCCTGTGAGTGACGCTGAACAGGAAGCACACGTGTGCCTCTCAGTCCTCGCACTACGCCTGGACACAGAGTGACCACCAGGGCTCAGCAGACATGACACTAAAAAGTGCTGATACCGTTCCAACTTCGAGCTGTGCATGGTGGCACAGGCCTTTAATCCCAGCACCTGGGAGGCTGAGGTAGGCGGAGCATTGTGAGTTCGAGGCCTGCTTGGGCTACAACGTGAGCACAAGGCTGGCCTGAGCTACATAGTGCAACCCTGCCTCAAAAAAACTAGGGCTGGGAGTTTGGCTCAGCGGCTTAAGCACCTATCTGGCAGGTGCGAGGTTGTGAGTTTGATCCCCGGTGCCACACAAACAAAAAAAAAAAAAAAAAAAAAATTCCAACTTCAATGCATGCCATGAGGAGAACAGTGGGACAGTATTACGCTGGACGTGATCCGCTGGTGCGATGGAAAGCAGTGGGTTTCGGTGTGCAAGACGAGAGCGCACTGAAACGTCCTGCTATGAAAATAGGGGGGAACCACACTGCGAAAACACGTCCGGCCGGGTACGCCCACGTACAGAACAGGAGCACAAGGAAGGGGACGGTAACAGACCCGAGGGAGGGCAGGGACGGGACCGGCGCCTTCCAAACCCCCGCTGTGGCAGAGGCCATCGGTACCTCAGCTGGGTAAACCAACATCCCGACTGGGCCGCACACACCAGCCCTAGTCTGCGATCCTGTAACTGGGAAGTAATATATTGTTGATTGTTGGCAACATCAGCAACTGAAAAGCATCTGAACTCAACCAGGTATGGTGGGGCACACCTGGAATCCCACAGCTCTGGGAGGCTGAGGCAGGAAGATCTGAGTTCAAGCCCTGCCTGGGCAACTTAGCAACTTTGGAAGATTTGGACTCAAAAAAAAAAATCTTAAAAGGCTAGGGATGTATCTCAGTGCAAAGGCCCTGGGTTCAATCCCTAGCACCACAAAAAACATCTGAACTTATAGAAGCCATTCACAACTCTATCTAAATTTTCATGTGTTCTTCTCCACCACCAAACCCAGCAAGATCACCCCCAGGTGTGGTATCAAACTTTCAACGTATCTACCCACATCTGCAGTGCGACCTATCATTTAGGAATTTTATTAGACTCTTCTTAGAAGAACCCATTTCCTGATTTTTGTCTTCCTCTTTCTTGTTTTACTCTTGCTTTGCTGAAACACATCCTCTAATGGTCTCCCAGGAAGGCTACGTGAGAAAAATTTCTAAAGATTTTGCATTTCTGAAAGTGTACTTATTCTATCACTGGATTCCTGACTGTGAAGCCCCTGTAAGAGCCAATGATAACCCAGGCGTGGTGGCGCATGCCTCTAATCCCAGCACTCAGGAGGCTGAGGCAGGAGGAGCCTTGCAAGTCTGAGACCAGCCTGGGCTACAAAGTGAGCTCAAGGCCAGCCTGAACTGCACAGTGAGACCCTGTCTCAAAAAGACAGGAAAAAAAAGGGTCAAAGGATAAGTAACAGCATACACACATCTCCAACAAGACCAGACCCAGCCAAATTCTTCTCTGCACTGAGGACACCAAGAATGTGTCTACCAGCAGCGCCGGAACATTCTCACTGTTCCAAACAGCGGCCATCAGTTGATACTTCCAACATCTTCATCATTGATAAGGTTCTGTGACTATCAGATTCCCTATGCTGGGATTTATAATTACCGCTGTGCGATTTTCTTCTTTCTTTACACTCTAGCTCATGGCAGTTCCCTTGTCAGGTGAATTTTTTCACTTCTCTAGTATTTGATAAACAGAAGTTTTAAAGGAAGTGATACTTACATGGATCAATCTTTTGGGGCTGGGGTTTGCCTGTGGCCAGTGTGTCTGGAACAGACGCCGGCCGGCTCTGGGGATCTCCTCTGTGATTTACTTGGAAGCAGCGGGTGCTAACGCCACCCTGCAGCTCCCTAGAGAAATTCCGGTCACCTGTGACTCAGACAGAGATGTCCATTTTGTGGTACAGCGGAGACGACAGAACTAAACTGCACTCTGATTTAGTGCTACTGTCTTCAAGATTCTTTGGAGTCAGGCGTGGCCACACACACCTGTGATCCCAGCACTCGGGAAGGCTGAGACAGGAGGACCCCATGTTTGAGCCCAGCCTGGACAACTTAGCAAGGTTGTCCCTCATCCTCCCCCACAAAAACATGAGGGATGAGGGGACACAGCTCAGTATAAGGTTCTGGGAACAATCCCCAAAACAGGGGGCTGTTTCTTCGGAGTAACTTCGGCTAGAATGGTATCTACAGCTACTTTATTTTGACTTTTTATTTTTTTAAACTGGCGAATCCACTCACTTGGGCTTGATTCTGTGCATCTGAACAGTAGTTTGCTTTGCTACCAGGGAGCCCACCGCATTCACCCGGGCAAAGCCAGGCACCAGCAAGGGCCTACCGCGCCCCGCAGCGAGGCTTCGTCCCCGATCCTGGTTTATCCTGAACTGGCTGGAGTGTGGGTGCCCTCTCGGTTGCTTCAGATGTTTCTCAGTTACCATCTGCGAGCAGTCAGCTTCTCTCCCTTTCTCCTACCACTCCTCCACCACCTGCTCTGCCTCATCATCAAGTACAACACTGGGAAACGGGGCAAGGACGCCTGCCTCTGTCTCCCCGGCAGCACCGAGCTCCCCAGGGTGTTGCTCTTCACACACCGGGGTGGCGGGCAGAGCCAAGAGAAAATGTGTGACCTTCTCACCGCTGCCCCCATCGGAATACCCAGAAAATACATCAGACCCCTGCTCAATGTCTGCCTAACACTGACTAAAATCTGCAAGCGAAGGCAGCTAGGAAGGCATCAGGAAGCTGAAAGTTAGAACGGGGGCGCCTGGGAGGGCTCTGGGGCGTGGACAGGTAAACTGCTTTCCTGGCTTCAGTGAAGGACTGCTCCTTGACACGCAGAAATTTAGGGTTAAAAATGAGAAGTAAGGAAATCAGGGCAATGGTGTAACTTCTTAGAAACTGGCCAGGGCTGGGGACACAGCTCAGGAGCACAGCACCTGCCGGGCACGAGTGAGGTCGTGAGTTCGACGATCCCTGGCACTAAAAAAGTTTACAACTAAAATAAATAAAAACTGGTAAGTGATAAGTCTTTGTGTGTGTCTGTGTTTGTATGTTACTGTATGTTGTGTCTACATGTGTACTTGCATTTGTAAACTGTTTACATGGCAACAATTTTTTTTTTTTTGTGGCAACCGGGGATGGAACTCACAGCTTCACATCTGCCAGACAGGTGCTTGCGCCACTGAGCCAACCTCCTGGCCCTAGTTTTTTTGAGGCAGGGTCACATTATGTAGCTCAGGCCGGCCTTGCGCTTGCGTTGTAGCCCAAGCCAGCCTCAAACTCACAACGCTCCTACCTCAGCTTCCAGAGTGCTGGGATTAAAGGCGTGCGCCACCATGCCCGGCTTACATGGCAACAAATTTAGAAATAATGCGCACTCATTAAGAAAACATAAGCCCAAATGTCTTTTAGTTCCCATGACCTGAGCAAACCACTGAAAGAAAACACAAAAGCGACTTGACTGTTGGCCTGTTTTCCCCATACTGCTAACCAATCAGAACC
>RJWM01051657.1:0-10357 GCA_004363535.1 Dasyprocta punctata
GCAGACATGGGAACAGCTGAGAACCCCCACAAGGCCTCAGTGCAGCTTTCTACCCAATCCTCTACAGTTCAGGTTACCAGAACACTGTAAAATGCCACTTGCATTTTCTCACAGCTGACACTTCTCTCAACCAACAGAAATGTGGCTTGCCTGCAAGCCACAATCCGCAGGGCAGTACCTGGAGGGGGAATGGGAATGAAACAGGGACAGGAGGAGAGAGAAACTGAGACAAGATGAAGGATTCCAATCAGTCTCGTTTTATTGAAAGACGGCTAAGGCACTTATAGAAGGGGGGCAGAAGCTGTCATCCTGCGGGGAGTGTCATTTCCAGGTTAGGCTGGAGAGGATCATGGGAAATGTAGGCTGACGCAACAGATGCCCATAGGCAAGAGAGGCAGGGCAGCAGCTGTGAAGCTTTACTGCTCTCTACACAGAAACTGGCAAATTTTATTAAGAAAATGTTTATTGAGATGGTGCGTGTATAATTTAGAAAAACAGAAAAGCTTTGGATAAAACAAAGACTACAGGATTGTGTACAATGAATACAATGAAGAGAACTCTATGGTTAGCAGATGCTACACAAGTCTAATAAGTATGGAAATCTTTGTTCTATTATTTGTCACCAACTTCAAATAAGAATACAACTGGACACAATAAATATTTATTGGGTAAATGACTGGGATTGACACCTTTTTAAGTGCCTTAAACAGGCAAATTCTGTCATCACACCACTTAAGTTCTCAGAAGTTTAGTATTACACAGAGATATCCAGAAAATGTAGGAGTCTTTGAGTGCACTTAAAGAGGAAGGATCACAGCTGGTTTTTGATCCCTCTGGGTCTGTTTTGCCTTTTGAAAAGGGGGCCAATCCTATTTCCCTTTCCAAAATAGAAGCTGCCTGGCTTCCAGTTCTACCATCTCGTACCAACCTGTTTTGCTCTTGCTGGATATCTGTCTCTAATCAGTTCTCCTTCCAGGATAGACTGCAGAGATGAAACCTTTTTCTCCTTTCTTGGTGGCTTCTGCTCTCAATTACTGCCCTGCTCCAAAGGTGTGAGCACTAGGACAAGTTCGAGGCAGTATGGTCTTACCTCTGGGGAGGCCTGGATTCCATTTATTCCTGATGGAAAAAGCCTAGTCCCAGCAGTGCTCAGAATGGACTGCAGAAGGCAGATGGGCAACAGGTTTAGAAAAACATACCAAGAGACCAGTTCTTTTAGTTTAAAAGCAGTACCAACTGAATGTCTTCCACTAGTCCTTCTGGAAATTTATAGAAGATAGGACTTCTCATAGAAACAGCAGGTGGCCTGCTTTGGTCCTCTAACTAGAGCTGAGTAAAAGAAGCCTCATGGGTTGACTGAGTCACTGATTGGCAGTTGGAAGCCTGACAATCCCAAAACCTTCTGCAGACTCTGATGATGAAGCACCAGTCACAGCTCTCCCAGCTCACCTTCCACTGCCCGCACCATGACATACAGTTCAGCCAGGCCCACCACTGAGGCGACAATTAATGCAGCCAGCACCCGCTAGGGAAGAAGAGAAGTAAGCTGAGGTGATACAGAACTCCCAAACCAGCCCCTAAATTGGTGGAAAGGGGAAGGAGTCCTGGATTCTCTGGGGGTTATTACCCATCCCTAAAATGCTGAAGGGCTCAAATGCTCTCCTTGTTTACTGCATAAATACATGCTCAATTTCTTACCTTACGTAAGGCACTTTCACATCCGTTCTCCCTTTCCCACTAACACCCCCACCTGCAGCACTCTGCGTGCCCAACGTCTACTCACCGAGGCCATTTCTGTGAAGATATACTGGCTTCCAAGGTAAGTACAGACGAATGCGGCTGCCACCGTCACAATGAAGTTGAAGATGGTGATGACCAGAGCCTTCACCGATCTCACTTTAGGGAGAAGCCCAGAGGAGAAACCTTTAGGTCAGTATTCTCCAGGAAGCTCTCTTACCTCAATCAACTGAGTTGCCTTAAAAAAACGTGTCTGAATAGCTCAGCCTTCAGCCCAAGATGCTGGGGTGGGAAGGAATGTCACAACCCATCTCAAGGAGAGGCTTTAGTAGCCTGGTTTCCTAGTATCTTACCTTGCTTTCCCAAGTCACTGAGAGTCCCACCATGCCGAGAATTCTGGGCAAAAGCAGATGGAAAAGCAGACAATTTCAGAATAGAAGCAGCTCAAGGGCAGCCCAGACAGCTCCCATTTATTGACTGGGCTCGGCCCTCTCTATTCCTTGATAAACTCTGCATTCTCCATGAATTCCTTTGTCTAGAACCAGACTGCCTCTTTTCTGCACCACAAATCAAGCACTACAGAGAAGAGGACACAGGTTGCCAACACCCATCTGTTCCTCCCCGGTTCAGGGCAGAAGCGCATCAGCAAATAGTAGGGAGTTATGTTATGAAAAAATACTCCAAGGCTCATCCCTAGATCTTCAATGTTTTAAGAATTAATCATCATACAAGCCAAGAGTCTTGGTGAATAAATTGGGAATTATATTTAATTTACATGTAATACACAGCTCCTGCGGTCCCAGAATAGTATACAAACCAAGTTCTTAGGTTGTTTCTTCCCTCTATGCTTCCTTCTAGGACAGGGCCCTGTTTTTAGGGGTAATCAGTTCATGTACTAAAAAGCAGACTTTTACCTGACAGGTGACATTGCGAGTAATCCGCTTATATTCTTCATTGGCCAGATGTATCTTAATCTTCTCCAGTCGGGCAACTAACTCTGGGTTCTGAACCAGAAGAATCACATGAAAAGAACGACATTCTTCTACATATTATTTTTGCTAGAAAGTAGGTCATAATCATTGGTTCCAAGGGGCACAGAGACCTATGTGCGTGCCAGTCACACCACCACTGCTTTGGAAACTGATTTTTGGCTATAAGTTTCCCATAGCTGTCAAACACAGAAGGTTCCCTCGTCCTAGAGCCTGAAGATTTGAAACAAATTTTCAGGCCCAAAGACTGATTAATAAATTTGATGTCCAACTCAATCAATAACCACTCTCACAAATACATCCTGTACTTACGCGGGGAGGCTTCACAACCTCTGGGAGATAGATTTCACTGCCTTCCAAAAGCTCATGAAGATACAGTGTGGAACCTGGGGAAAAACATTTCCACACAGTGATTCACTGAACTGAGGTTAAAAGATTAAGATTAGTAAAATAAAACTATCAAAATAAAACTCAGCTATACCTATGTCAACCTATCCCAAGGAAGATTTTCTTTCTTTCTTTTTTTGGCTTTTTGAGACAGGGTCTCATATGCAGTTCAGGCCGGCCTTGGGCTCACTTTGTAGCCCAGGTTGGTCTCGAACTTGCAATTATCCTCCTGCCTCAGCCTCCTGAGTGCTGGGATTACAGGAGTGCACCACCATGCCAAGGATGATTTTCAAACAGGAAAATTCCTCTTACTTTCTAGTGCTGCACGGTGACTTTAACTGTCTCTTTACCCTGCCAAAGTGACCACCAACACCTAATACTTTGCCTTTGGGTTAGGTCATAGTGATGTTAAATACTAGATGAGATCATCTAAGTTTCTTTTTAGTTCTCGTAGGTGAGCAGTCTACTTTGCACTTCTGGCTGGGCTATGTAAATCCTGGCAAAACATTTTAGCTGCAGGCCTGTCTTATTCTCTTTCTTTAAAGAGAAGAAAACTGAGGCACAGGGAGGAGAAATGACTTCTTTAAGGGGAATTACCGACATATCTAAGATTAGTACTCAGGCTACGTCTACTTCAGATCTTTAAGGTAGATTTTGTCGTGCTATCCTAAAGAAAAAAAGTATCAGATTTTATCACTCTTGCTTTTGAGATGGAAAGAAACCCAAATTGCCAAACAGGGCAAGCTCAGTACCCTAAGTTGTTTCCTATTGTGGTGAAAAAAGGAAGAAACTGAACCTGGCGGATGTTATTAGGTTGGAACCTCGGCTTTCTCGAGGGTCAGGTGGGCATAGGTGTGCCTGCAAGACGAGACTCAAGAAAACAGTCTGCACAACACAAGTAAATTCTGTCATGCACGAAAAATGAGTGGAGAAAGGACTGGGTGGTCCTGGGATTTATGAAGACATTTTTCGGTTGGCCACATGAGTAGACCGCAGGCGTGGGAGCCGGATGGAAAAGAGTTCAGGAGGGTGCAGATCTGGAAACAAAGAAGCGACCTCACACTGGAGATGGGCTCACCCCTTTCTCTGAGATGCTGGTGCAAATCTCTGATCAGACGGAAGGAAACCAAGCGTCGGGGGCCACCGGGACTATCACCATTGGTGTGCTTCTTTCCCAGAGCGGCCTCGAGCTCGGCCCGCAGCTTCCGGGGCAGTTTCTCTGACTCTAGCTCCCCGCCAGGTCCCAGAGCGCGCACCAGACGTTCACCTACAACTAACGAAGACGCCATGTCTAGACCGCTCTAGGGTCAGGTGAGTCCCCAAACGCGGACTTCCGGTTGTGCGCCGGAAGTAGCTCAGAGGTGAGGGGCGGAGCCAAGCAGGGCACAGGGCCAAGGGGGCGGGGACGCGGCGCTGGGCAGTGTGGGGCGGGGGTGGGGCGCCGCCCGGCCGCGGGTCGGGCCCAGTGTCAGCAGCGGGGCGGGCGCTCGGTCCGGACATGGCCGCCTGTGTGGCCCGGCGGGCCCTGGCCGTGGGCAGCCGCTGCTGGTCCCGGTCGCTGACCGCTGCCCGAGGGTCAAGGCCGCTCTGTGCCGCAGGAGGAGCACCGGCCTTCCCATCTGCGGCGGCTACGGCTACGCAGAGGCATCTCTCGTCCCGGTGAGCGCGGGGACCGGGCCCGGATCTCGGGAATCGTGTTCATGGCCAGTGAGGAGGGTAGGAGGCCGGGTCGTCCGAGGGTGACCGGAGATGGACCTGGGAGAGGGTCCGGAGCAGGGAGCCGACGTGCTGTGCCCGGGACATGTGCCAGGAGCAGGGCAGGGAGCGCCGCCCGGAACTTGGCCGTGCGGGCAGCCTTGGAGTGGGACTAGCAACGCTCCCCAGCTCGGGTCCCCAGCTCCGCTCTTAGTGGGCAGCCTTTTTAGTGCAGCCCGAGAGCTTTTGACTTCAGTCCCCAGGCTCTGTCGGGTCATGGCCTCCCTCACCAAGATATTAGAGGTATGAAACAAGTCGACTTGAGTGTGGGCCCTTTTGGGTCCCAGGTTTCTCTATGTGACTTGGAGAAAGGAATTTGAGGCACGGTGTTGGTGTGAACAGTGCCTCTGGGCTTGGGACAGGTGGATCAGACTGGGGCCAGTGGCTCAAGTTTGCACCTCCAAATTAGAATAACAGGGTTTTGAAAGGCCCCTAGGAAGAACAGCACTGTCCAGAGAGGTAACTGACAGAACTGACCTTACAGAGGCTGAAATAATACAGCAATTACTGATATTTAGGAGAGGTAATAGTCATCTGCAATTTAAGGCTCATATGAAAACTGACGTAAACCTGAACAGAACTATATTGAGAGACTGCAGGACTCAGTGGAATGCATGGAGTACAATAGAGAATCTATTAAGATATTTAGGTCCTTAAGGGCAGGTTAAGGATAATAGTTTGGAGGATAGGTAGACATGGAATTATGACACAGAATAGGAAAATTTTGAGCATATCTTTTACACTAGGCTCTGACGACAGCACAGGCTAACCAAAGACATGCATCACTCCCAGGGAACTTACAGTTTCTGTTGGTGATAAGACAGGGACACAACTGAAATACAAAGTGAGAAGGACATTTAAATTGCTGTCAGAGGTCAAGATAGTGGGTTAAAGAAGAAATGGAGAAAAGGGTACATTTAAGCAGGACATGAGGGCATGATATGAGGAGTACCAAGTAAAGAGAAAAGAAAGTGACTTGGGAGCAGCCAGATCTAGTACTGGGAGTTTGGGAAGGTTTCTGCCAAGCAGCAGCCTATGACCTGCCCTCCAAGGAGGAAAGGCAGCAGTTTTGTGCTATCGTGGCTTGGCAGGCCCCTCACCTGCTTCAGCTGGCCACACTGCCCCAAACCTCTCTGCTGTCATTGTCCTGGCCCGTGAATATCTTACTAGATTATTTTTTCTGATGGGTTAGAATCATCCACTCAGGAATGGGGGTGGTGGTGCCCACCTGTAATCCCACCACTTGGGAGACTGAGGCAGGAAGATCACTGGACATTCAAGGCCAGCCTGGACTACATAGCCTGAATTACATGATGAGACTCTTGTCTCAGGAAAAAAAAAAATGAAGCAGAAAAGGAGAATCATTACCCACTCAGATTTTCTTTTGCTTATTTTTTTCCTTCCTAATCAGAAACCGAGCAGAGGGCAAAGTATTGGAGACAGTTGGTGTATTTGAGGTGCCAAAGCAGAATGGAAAATATGAAACCGGGCAGGTAAGTATTGGGCTGAGGTGACCTTTTTAAATCAGCTGTTGAACACAGTCACATTTGGTCTGAATGGTATGGTTCATTTTTCTCTGTATTCCTTTTTCTTTTTCTTTTTCCTTTTCTTTTCTTTCTTTTCTTTTTGTGATGCTAAGAATTGAACCGATGTACATACAGTCCAAGGCAAGTGCTCTAGCACTGAACCACACTCCTGCCACTATTCCATCTTAATACTTGGTAGTGGGCCAGCATCAAAGTTTTTAAGGTAGAGTTTCTGTTTCCCTGGATTTTAATGCATTTAATATGTCAGTAGGTTCCCTTTCCAAGTTAGTGCAGAGAGGAACTGTTTGCTTGTTAGTGTAGAGAAGGGAAAATGAAGTTGGTGAAGATTTCCTCTCACATAGTAGATGGTGTGGAGACAGTAGAGAGAACTTTCAGGAAAAAAAAAGAGAACTTTCAGAAAAGCAAACCTTTGATGTTTCATTAGCAAACTGGTTACAGTGTAGTAAGCTCCAGAGATGAGCATCTTTTTCTTTGTTAGCTTTGTTCCAGGTCCATTGGGATAGATTTAGGGCCCTTGTATGTAAGGAAGACTTTTTGTTTATTCAGTTTTTTTGTATGCCTATAATGAACCAGACCGTGTGTATTAAGGTTAAGGCAGGAAGCAAGTAGACATGGTTTTGGCTTCATGGAGTTGATATTCAAAAAAGGGATTAATGCCATGTGGATAGTTAGTGGCTTTCTGATGTGGAGTGGTGGTCAACAGTGGCTTCCTGAAGGCCAAAGCTGTGATCTGAGGGATGAATATGGTCATCCAGGGAAACAGGGTATGTAGTGTTCCAAAGTTTATTTGGAGATCAAGAGAAAAGGTAGCAAGACCTTGTGCTGAAGTCTCAACACTTACTGTTTCATGGTCACTTACTGTTTCACCTAGATGGACAGGCTAGACTGTGGACTTACTGAGGCCTCTGTTTCCTCCTAGCTTTTTCTTCATAGTGTTTTTGGCTACCGAGGTGTTGTCCTGTTTCCCTGGCAGGCCAGACTGTATGACCGGGATGTGGCTTCTGCAACTTCAGAAAAGTAAGTCTTTGTTGTTAGGCCCACAGTGTCCTCAGGAGGCAGTTCAACTCATCACAGATATATGTAATTAGTGTCTCATGAGGGAAAGCAGCATCCTCCTGGGCCTTAGAAACAGGCTCAGAGTACTTCTCTGGCACTGATACCCATGCAGACAAAGGTGCTAAATGCTAAGGACAGTGTTTTTTTGTTTTTTTTTTTTTGGCACCAGGGATCGAACTCACAACCTCGCACCTGCCAGGGTAGGCGCTTAAGCCATTGAACCGAACTTCCAGCCCTAATTTTTTTGAGGCAGGGTCGCACTATGTAGCTCAGGCCGGCCTTGTGCTCGCGTTGTAGCCCAAGCTAGCCTCGAACTCACAATGCTCCTCCTACCTCAGCCTCCCGAGTGCTGGGATTAAAGGCGTGTGCCACCACGCCCGGCGTTAAGGACAGTTTTAAACTAGAGGGTCCCTGTAGGTCTCCCCAGAATGCTTTCCCATACTACTCCCCATTTTCATTAAGTACCCCAGTGGAAATTGAGGGCTTAATCATCTTAGTTTCTTGATGTTTTAGTTGGAATCTTTCACTTAATCTCACATTATCACTAGAGTACATTAAAAAAAGAAAAGAAATAGCTCCATTAAATGATTGGGGTGTGAGAGGGGTAGTGTACTTCATGCTCTGGGGACTGGATGGCGGCTGGGTTTTCTCACCATGGGCGCCCTTCCAAGAGGCGCCTAGAGGGCAAGGCAAATGATGGCTACACGGCCCCCCAGCCTCCACTGTTTCCTTGACGAGCCAGCTGTTAGGCTGGGTGTTGCTGATCAGGTGCGCGGCGATGTTAGAGCATCTGGAAGCAGCCAGTTCAGGTGAGGGAGTGGTTGGGAGCTGAGTAAGGCACAGGTTCCACTCCTTTCAGGATGATCTTGGGTTTCCCTCAACCCGCAGAGCAGAGAATCCTGCTGGCCACGGCTCCAAGGAGGTGAAAGGCAAAACTCACACTTACTATCAGGTGCTGATTGATGCCCGAGACTGTCCACATATAGTAAGTAACAAAGATGGCTGGGCCCAGGGATTTTCTCCATGGAAAACCAGTGGGGTCAGAGGGAGCGGGAAGAGGGTCAAACAGCCCGGATCAGTCCTGGGCCCCAGGTTTCAGGACTGGGCAGTAGCCAAGAAAGCCACTGATGTTCTTTATACCTTAGTCTCAGAGATCTCAGACAGAAGCTGTGACCTTCTTGGCTAACCACGATGACAGCCGGGCCCTCTATGCCATTCCAGGTGAGGAGTTAGCAGCTGAGTAATGCTTTGAGGAAGGGGACTGGTATGTCCCTGGGAGAGGATTCTGATGTCCTGTCATTTGCTGGGAGAGGTTTTGGTGCTGTCAGGTGTGTTGCTGGGGTCACCCACCCTGGGCATTTTCTCTTGTGTGTGAACCTCACTCTTCACCTTTCTGTGCCAGGCCTGGACTATGTCAGCCATGAAGACATCCTCCCTTATACCTCCACTGATCAGGTTCCCATCCAGCATGAGCTCTTTGAAAGATTTCTTCTATATGACCAGACTAAAGGTAATCTGTCTCAACAAGGGAGGCAGGAATGGGAGGCCCTTCCTTCCAGGAGAGTACTACAGAAGTAATTTCACAGCTGTGTTCCCAGAGCCTTTCCAGCCTCCTATTAGCTTTGTGAGGTTGCTGGCTGCTATGTCCTTGCAGAGATAGAGACTCAGGCTTGGGGTGATGAGCAGTGACTCAGAAGTTGCTAGGTAGCAGCAGTTGGAGGTAAAAACCAGGGCCGTTAACTTGCAGTCCATTTTCCTTCCCATGGGATCACACTGACCCTCAGAGGTTATTCTTACAGTGCTCCGTGCCTTCTTCCAGCCTTGTTTCTTTGTTTGAGACAGTGCCTTGCTATGTAGTTCAGGCTAGCCTTAGACTCATGGCAGTCCTCCTGCCTCAACCTCCTGAGCCCTGGGATTACAGGCGTGCACCACCAGGCTGGGTTGCAACCTTGTTTTGCTTTGTGTGTGTCCTGTGTACCTGGGCCAACACTGGGAAGGGGTTTCTAGGAGGGGCAGTTGGAGAATGAGTACAACGCCCTGGGCTCTGGCCTGGACTGACCTGTTGGCTCTTATTCTAGCGCCCCCTTTTGTGGCTCGGGAAACTCTACGGGCCTGGCAAGAAAAGAATCACCCCTGGCTAGAGCTGTCCGATGTCCACAGGGAGACAACTGAGAACATCCGTGTCACTGTCATCCCTTTCTACATGGGCATGAGGGTATGTGTCCTGCCTGTGCCCTTCCTGCAGGGCTAGGCCTGAAATCCTGGGTGATGTCCCCAGTGTGAGTCTGGGTGACTGGTCTAAATCTAAGCCATGTCCTTGTGGTTCTGCCCCCAAGTGCTCCTGTGTTGGGTAGGGTTGAGTAGCCTCTTGGCAGTGGCTCACGCAGGTCCCAGAAAGGACTCCTCCATCCTTGCTCTTCTTTCTTTCCTTGGGCTCAGAGGGAGCCTCGCTTCTGAAGAATGTACACATACTTTACTAAAATAGTGTGGGATTATCTTCACACTTCTTATATAGTAGCCACATCATTGTTATGCCTCACTCTAAGCTAGGCCTCACAATGCAAATATAAATGAACAACTATTCCTGCTTTCCATGAGCTTCTGGTTAAGGGAGAGGTCAAGAGCCACACACAAAGTACTGCATTGAGATACTGGGAGGGCGGAGGAAGACTGGGGCCTGGGTGCCGTGGTGGGGGCCAGCACTGGCAAGGAGAGAAGGTGGCGCATGGTGAGAAAGGTAGGGGCCTGTAGCGGGTTTTGGTTGACTTCCAGCTCTGTTGGCAGTCAACAGAGGAGGACTGAGACCAGGAATGGACTTGGAGGGTGCCACCCTGTGGAGTTGCCGGTCACGGTTCCATCACCATCACCTCGTCCCACAGATGTGTG
>RJWM01051658.1:0-10359 GCA_004363535.1 Dasyprocta punctata
TATGTAAGATAACTAAAAAGAACACTGCTCAATGTATTCGTTATTGAGAGGGAACAATTAATACTCATATGATTGGATCAATCTTGCATGTCTATATCTGTTAATGTAAGAAACCATTTTAAAGATAATGATGCGCAAATTGCAACCATTGTCAAGCTTCTATCTTCCGGCTTTGTAAACCTGCAATGTTGTGTATTTATGCTAGTTGTTTGCTTGTCTCTTTTGCTTGTTGTTTTTACTATATATGTCATTTTTTTGTTGTTGTTGTTGTAGTTTTCGTTTGTTTTGTTTTTCTTCGCTTAAATAAAATTAAAAAAAAAAAGAAAGAAATTTGAATGAGAAAAAAAAAAAAAAAGAAATTGGAATGAGGAAAATTTACAGGATTGTGAATAGAACAAAACATGAAATACAGTCCTTTATAGGGTCTCAGAGTGGGGACACAGTTGCCTGGGAAACAGAAATATGGAAAGCAACAGATCTGGTCACTACGAAGGCACACAATCAAAGACGGGGGTAATTGTAAGGGAAGGAAAGCAACATTGTGCAATAGGGCAGGAAATACAGTAAGAAGACACTATGAAAATCAGAAATCTCATGGGAGAAAGGTATGGAGAGCAGAGGTTTATAGCACAACAAGAAAAAGCTAGGGACACTGGTAGAGGAAAAAGAAGGGTGCGATTTGAGAATCCTCAAAAGAAGAAACGTAGAGAAAAAAGTCAAGACCTAGAAGAAACAAACAGTGACCAACTCCAAGCAGAGAGAAAGAGGTATATATGCTTATAAACACCTTAAAAGAAATAAAGCTCTTGTGTGCAGAGAAAGAGGTGTGTGGGCTCTGTTTATATATCATCAGATGCTCTCACAGTTGTGACACCTCTGACAATTAGAATATGACTCACTGGGCCACCATCGTTGCAGGTTTTCCACACTCACCTGGATAGATCTGACTGTGGATTTCATCCTCCACAGTCCATGGTTCTCCACATAGCAACCTGGACAGGTCATCCAGCTTGCAGGTTTGACACCCTGTTCATGGGAAATGACAGACATCTTAGTTAGGCTCATCAAACTGGCTGTGATCTGTCAACATGGGAGAATGTTCTATTTTAGGAACTATGTCGCTTATGCCTGAAAAACAAAGACTCTTTTTGCAGAAGAGGTCACATTATGTTCTCTTATCTGAGGCCAGGAGAAACTACGAATCTACCACTCAAAACACCACAGGCCCTCCACAGCGTCTAGGAGCTAAGGAAGGAAAGGCCACTGACGGGCACCTTCTAAGTGACACGGAGCAGCCGTCCTCACCCACTGACACCAGGCTGCTGTAGTTCTCCAGCATCACGTCCCGGTACAGGTCCTTCTGCGCAGGGCCCAGGAGCTGCCACTCCTCCCGGCTGAACCTCACGGCCACGTCCTCCAGTGTCAGTGACTCCTGTAACAACACAGTCCTGTGATTTCCTTGTAACGATATGAAAACGATATGCTTATTTTTTGCATCTATACACCTGCCTATTATTGTTTAATGCACCGTGGAAGTAAAATCCTACAAAAATATTTTCTATTTGTTATTTACTGACCAACCATTCATCCAAGTAGAAATTTTGGCTATGTTTAGAATTTACTGGTAGCAAGTACATAACTCGAAAACAGCCAAATATAACAGACATATAGGGCAAGATTTAGGGATGTGGAGATTGCCATGCCCTCTCTTGGTGCACCACACTACCAGCACCTCAATGTGTATACCAACCCCATCATTTCAAGTTCATGTGGGTCTCATGACTGACTTTATCACTCGTCATTGGGGACTGAACTCAATCTCCAGCCTCACTACCCTCAGGAGAAGTTGGGGATAAGGCCAAAAGTTTCAAGCTTTTAAACAACGCTTGGTTTTTCAGATAACCAGTCTCATCCAACCTGAAGTTATCTAGAGAGCGATGAAAAGTCACCTTACTAAAACAAAAGAGGCTCCTATGAACTGTATCAGTGATATCAAACTATTCCAAGGCTTTTAGGAGATCTATGCCAGAAAGTAAGGATAAAGATCAAATATCTTTCTATGACACCACACTAAGAACAATATACTCTTTTTTTTTTTTTTTTTTTTTTTTTTGCGGCACCAGGGATTGAACTCACAGCCTCGCGCCTGCCAGACAGGCACTTAAGCTGCTGAGCCAAACTCCCGGCCCTGGTTTTTTGAAGCAGGGTCGCACTATGTAGCTCAGGCCGGCCTGGCGCTCGGTTTGTAGCCCAGGCCGGCCTCGAACTCACAATGCTCCGCCTACCTCAGCCTCCCGAGTGCAAGAACAATATACTCTTGATTCTACTTTGCCTTGATGCTGAAATTAGTTTAAGGGTATTTTGGCACAAATCCAACTTTACAAAATTCAGACTTTTTCTACTTAATTCAACTGACTTTTAAAGTCTGTCAGAAATTAATCATAAAATGAAGAAAAAAAATAAAACAAACTCAAAGTGACCTTGTAGAGGACCACCTGGATGGCTCTCCTTGAATAAAGAGCAATTACCCCCACTTTGACTAAACCCGGTCCTATCTCCATGTACTGATGTGTACAGAGCTGGCTAAGCGATTTCCTTTTTCCTTCAACTGGCTCTAAGCAATATAAATAGGGCTGGCTGAAGTACTGATGTGTAATCTTTGAAGCCAGGTGACAGTCCTGTTTCCTTGCCTCAGTGTCACCCTCTAAATGGTTGAGCCCAACAAAATGGCAGAGCCACACAGCTCCAAGACTGTCAACTGGGTTCAAGCCTCAAGGTAAGAGGCTGTGACTTCTCAGGGCAGAAAAGGTTTACACATCAAAGCTAAAGCACCAGCCTTCTAAACATTAAATACTACCTCAGTTGTGTTATACAGATTGGTCTTTCTACATATCCCTCTCTGCATATTACAGAGATGCTTTCTGGCCTCCTAACTAGCCCAGCTCACAGTATTCACGTAACTCCTGCAATTCTCACAGTCACTCATCCTTTAGTCACTTCCTTCTTCACAAGTTAATAAAATGTGGGCTGGGCCCTGAGTTGAGGCCTTTGTTCCATCAACACTCATCTAGACCAGACTCAGGACTTCTTGGCTGCCCTTAACTATAAGTAAGTCTCAGTGTCTTTATTCTCACCATGGGTTGCACTGGAGATGGTAGATTAAAATTAATTAGTCAGGATTCCAATAATCTTTACAAGGGATTACAAATATAAACTTCCCAGACCGTGACAAGGACAAAAAAACAAGGGACCTCTATATTACCTGAGTCTTGATCATTTTCTTTTGTTATTAGGAAATGGCCAGTAATCGGGCGGTTGTGTTTTTAGCCTTCTTCATGAACTGCTTTAAATTTCTAGCTAGAAATCTGAAGTCTCCAATCAATGGTGTCTCCACAATGGTGATATCCAGTTCCTGCAGCTTCTTTCCATTTCACCTGCTGTGTCTTGCTGCTCCTGGAACCAGGACCTGTGGGCTGAGGAGTAACTCACTTTGAATACAGATTCTCTTTGTGTCCAGGTGCCAGCATGGCTGCATGCACTCCCCTTAGCTCAAGTCCATCTCTAACCTTTAACTGGGGCCCCAGAATATTTTTACTCAAAGGCAGCAAAATACATCCAACGTATGGGCAATGTCTTTCTTCTGTGACATGGCAGTGATTTGATTATGAATGGAGAAGTGGAACAGGAGAACCATTAAAATACCAACAGACTTCTCAGACATACAGAACATAAACACCTGGACATTCATTCCTACACAACTACAAGGACTCATTTACCTGTTCGAAAGTTTCCATATACACCATGTGCACACATACCTCACTTTGAAGACAAATGTACTAAGCAAAGTACCGATATTATCTTGTTTAATTTTTCATTACTACCTACTTCATTACCCCTTCAGAAGCTATATGTCATTACTATTTCTAATTTGAACATTAACTGGAGGCTTAGGGATTAACTATCTCATCTAAAAACACATCATACGGTAGAGCTAGAATTCGAACCACCTATCTTCAAGAACACGATCATAGCCACTGCTGTCATCCCTGGGCAATGTACCCTCATAAGAATCTGTTCTCTTTGCTACTGCCTTCAGGGAGTTTAATTCACACAGCATCACACAGAGGATGGCCACAGTCACAGACATAGAATCTGAATTTCCAGAATCAGTGACACATGAACCAACTTCTTCCACCAAGACAAATGGAAAAGCTGCATGAGTCTCACCTTTTCTAAAAGCAGCAGGTCAGAGCTGAGCAGACCCAGAAGTTTTCTATGAGCCAAATTCTAGCGTAGCACCAAAAACTCGCATGATGGGAACATCAATTTGATGGAGTCACCTTGAGCTTTCCTTCTACTCTACACAGGCAGAAACACAGTGAGCTCCCTGTGGTTCTCCTGCACCCTCCAAAGTTATAAGGTCTGCAGTTACTCATCCCTCCAACCCATAACTGCCTATATTCCCTTCCCTCTGTCATCCTAGGTAGGGGGACTGCACTGACGTAGCTGACCTTGCAGACCAAGCTGCCAATACAAAGGTGCAGAGCCCGAACAATGTAACACTCCTAAGCAAGAGACAGTGGATATAATATGTCTCAGAGGCATCAAGGGTGTGTATCTCACATGACAAACCTACTTCATTCTAAGAAAGAAACAATTATGTTATTTGTGGATACACACACATTGAGTAAAGCATGCATTATATGAAACAAGTTCAAAGGAAGACGGGGAATGGACCACAGGAAGTCACCAAAGCTGTATTTGCATCAGGTTCGTTGGTTCTTTCTTTCTTCCCCTTTGATTTTTTGAGACAGCGTCTTGCTATTTCGTGCAAGGTGGCCTTAAACTATGTAGTCTAGGTTAGTCTTGAACTCATGATGATCCTCCTGCCTCAGACTTGAGGGTCAGGATTACAGGTATTGGGTTTTGTTTTTTTGTTTTTTTTTGAAGGGGGTTTGTTAAGACAGGGTCTCACTATGTAGTTTAGACTGGCCCTGAGTTTACTATGTAGCCAAGGCTAGCTTCAAACTTATGATGATCTTCCTGCCTCAGACTCCCAAGTGCAGGGATTACAGATGTGTGCCACCATGCCCCATAGGTTCTTTCTTTTGAAACAGTATTGACAACTAAAAATAAAGTACATTATGGAGGGAAATTCCACTAAGCAAAATGGTAACAGGCTCCAAAGGTTCATCCCTCCACAGAAACTGTAAAAATCACTTAAAAACAGAATCAAAAGCTGTCAGAAACCAAAGCAGGGAGAATTGCACGTTCAAGGCCAGTTTGGGCTACAACAGTGAGACTCCATCTAGAACAACAGAGAGGAGGGGAAAAGACAGGCAAAGCTCTGCACCAAGCTCACTTGTCCTTGCTTTACTGCCGTTGGACTTAGGTTATGGTCTTGAAGACTGCAACTGACATTCCGAAACTGGGACTTTTCCCAAGAATTGTGGATCTTTTTTAAACTGTCTGGGAGTTACCTGAAGAATGTACATAATACACTCACTCCAATTCTGCCTACTCATTGTGGAAAGTGGCAGGTATTTCTGAAAAGTACTGTAAGGCAGAACAACCTGCAGCTTTCTCAGGCAAAGGATCACAGATGAGGCATAGACAAAAGATTTTGAGAAAAAGCTGTGAAGAGAGTCTCCTGGGGGAAATGAGGTCTTTCAAAAGCATCCATGTGCTGGGAAGGATGGAGCACTCCACCAGGTGGAATTAGCTATTCTGGAGGCTGAGGTAACAGTGAAAGCCTGTCTCAAAATAAAACCTAAAAGAGTTGTGCGTGTAGCTCAGGGGTACAATATATGCCTATCATGCTTGAGACCTTGGATCAGTACTGAAGGAAACAAACAAACAAACAAACAAAAGCCCTATGTGGGTGCCAGGGAATTTAAAGCCTTGTGTATATCCAGGATAGGATTTCTGGTGAGAAAATACCTGAGAAGACCCTAAGCTTTTCCTCTGGCTGATGTACAAGTTCAGTGCAAGCAGGAAGTGAAGGCTAAGACAGAGCTGTAGAGAGCCAGGCTAATCAGTGAACGAGTACTACAGGACACAGCACACAACCACAAAAAATTATGACTAAGTACATGAAGTCAGACACTAAGTGCCACATGTTGTATGATCCCTTTCATATGAAATATCTAGATTAAATCAATCTATAGAGACAGAAAGCATATTGATAGATTCCAGATTGTGAGAGAATGGATAGCATGGGTGGCTGTTTAATTTCATACAAGGTTTGCCTTGCAGGTGATCAAAATGTTCTGGAACTAGACAGAAGTGATAATTGCATAACACTGTGTATGACCTAAGAATTACTCAATAGTTGACTTCAAAATTGTTAGTTTGATATGTTGTAAACTTTATCTCAATAAAAAATCAAATGCATCTTATTTATGCCCTGTGAAACAAAATAAGTAACTTTTCTAACATCAAGAACAAGGTAAGAAAAAGAAACATTACCACCATTATTTATAGCTGCTCTGGAAATGCTACCCAATTTCACAAAAAATTGAGCAAAAATAATCAGCATTAAGGAAGAAGAAGAAAATTATAAGACATTGCACAGTACGAATATGCAAAATTCAGAGTTTGGCAGATTCAACTGAATATTCATCAATTATAGATGGTTCATGGATGTTAAATGTATGATTACAGAATTTATATCTAAAAGTTGATGACATTTCAAAACACACTTCTTTGTGAAGGGGTATTATTGAACAATTTTTGGGGACAATTTACCTCTTTTTACTGAATACTTTTAAAAGAGTACTAGAATTCACAAATCCACTTTGAGAAATTTCTCAAAGGAGATAGTGAGACTGGCACACAAAGTTGTGAAAATTTTTTTAGGTCTATTAGCAGAGGAGTAACTTAATGAATAAAGGTGCAGACTCAATGAAACACTATGCGGTGATTAAAAATCTAGAGGTGGGGATGTAGCTTAGTGGACAGCATGTTTGCTTAACATGTTCAAGGTCCTATGTTCAATCCCCAGCACCACACACACATGTACAAATAAAAATCAGAAACCAACGATCTATATTTAGTGAAAACAACATGTGCCTAAAAGTTATGTACACCATGAGTACAAGTTGCACAACATCACAGTGCCTTCAGAGAAAATCATGAGATACCACTTTATATCAATAAAATGACTACAGTAAAAAACTGAAAAAAACAAGCATTGGTGAATATGTCAAGGGATGGAAATCCTCATATATTGATAGTGGGACTATTAAACGGTATGGCTACTTTGGAAAACAGTCAGGTAGTTACTCAAAGAGATAAACATATTTCCTAGATGCCTTAGCAACTCTATTTCCCAGTTTATATATAAGAGAAATAAAAACACAAGTTTGCACACAAATGTTTATAAAAGCAACACTTATAATAAAAAAATGAAATGAACAGTACAAATATCCATCAGCTGCTGAGGTATAAAAACCACATGCTATAAAATGGACAATGCTTAAAATCATTAGGCTATCACTTTTATCTTTGAAAAGGGGCCAAACATGTTCACTGGGCGAAAGATAGCCTCTTTAATAAATGGTGCTGGAAAAACTGGCTTTCCATATACTGAAGACTAAAACTAGACCCATGTGTATCACAATGCACTAAATTGAAGTCAAAATAGATCAAAGATCCAAATATTAAAACAAAAACACTAAACCCACTGAAAGAGAAAGTAGGTAGAAATCTTGAAGACAAAAGGTTGAGCAAAGTGTTCATGAACAAAACCCAAACTGCACAGAAAGTACTTCAGAGAATCAACAACTGGGATCTCATCTTATTACAAAGTTTCTGCACATCAAAAGAAATCACCAACAGAGTGAAAAGAAAATCACAGAATGGAAAAAAATTTTAGCCAACTGTCCCACAAAGGACTTCTATCTAGAACATATAACAAATTCAAAGAAATTAGATTCTCCCCAAATTCAAAGGCCCAATCCAAAAATGGGCATCTGAGATGAATGTACACTTATCAAATGAAGAAATACAAATGGCAAAATAAATATATGAAAAACTGTTCAATGTCATTGGCCATTCAAGAAACGCAAATTAAAACAACACTGAAATTCCACCTCACCCCATAAAAAGTGGTTACCATCAAGAAATCAACCAATAACAAATGCTGGTGGGGCTGTGGGGAAAAAAGAACCCTTCTCCACTGTTGGTGGGAGTGTAGACTGGTGCAACCACTGTGGAAATCAGTGTGGAGATTTCTCAAAAAACCAGGATTAGAGCTCCCACTGGACTCAGCTTTTCCCTTTCTGGGTATTTTATCAGAAGAATTAAAAACCTCATACCACAATGATATATGTATCTGCATGTTTATAGCAGCACAATTTGTAATAGCTAAATCTTGGAAACAACCCAAATGTCCATCAACCAAGGAATGAATAAAAAAGATGAGGTATTTTAATACAATGGAGTACTACTCAGCTATAAAGAAGAATAAACTTGAAGTTTTTATAGGTAAATAAATGCAAATTGAGACAATACTTGTAAGTGAAATAAATCAGACTTGCATGTATACATATCATATTGTCTTCTTAGTGTAAGAAACTGAAAGAGTAAATAAGATTCAAAATGTACAATAGATATTGGAAAAGGGGAAGAAACTGCTTAAAAGGAAAGAAAAATTGGGATGGAGGAAAACAGAAAAGAAGGAAGAAAAAAATATATATATAAAACCTAAGACAATTATACTATTAATTTCTATAGGCTCACTGAAAAGAATGGTTTGTGCTTATATGATCAATTTTTTATACTTGTATTCTGAGCACTACTTTGAAGATAACAATACACAATACATTAACCATTGTTAATCCCCTATTAGCTTGTTTTGAAATTCTGTATCATTCTCTTTATTATTTTTTCTCTTTAAAAAAAAATCATTAGGTTGCATGAAAAAAGTCACTCACAAAAGGCCACATAGTATATGATTACGTTTATACCAAATGTCCAGAACAGGCAAACCTACAGAGGCAGAAAGTACTTTTATGGCTGCTGAAAGATAGAGGAATGGAGGAATAGACAAACTAGTAAGAGAGTATGAAGTTTCTGAGTTGATAAAAATATCCTAATATTAGAGCTGAGGATATAGCTCAGTGGTAAAGTGCTTATCTAACACGTACAAATCCCCAGTTTAATTCCCAGTACCACACACACACTCACACACACATGCACAAGTTATATTTTGACTTTAGTAATGGTTGCACATATCAAACATCACTGAACTACAAGTTTCACTTATTTATTTGTTTGAGGTGAGATTTTGCTGTGTTGAATAAGTAGTGGTGATTCTCCTACTTCAACCAACCACACACCCAGGATTAGACGTGCCCACCACCTAGTCCAACTACACTGTACACTTTAAATGGATGAATTATATGGTATGTGAATAGTAAAGCTATTATTAGAAAAACCTACCAGTAGAATTTAATTACTATATACCTACTGAAATATTTAATGGCAAACGTTCGGATGCCTACAACTTACTTAGAAATGTATCAAAAACAAACAATATTTAATAGCTGTATTAATGATGAGTAAGTTTGATATACAGATATATGATAAAGGAAACAAAAATGATAAAATCTAGGTGGTAGGCATACAGATACTCAGCTATAAAATTCTTCAAACATTATTATGTGTTTAAATTTTCATACATTGGAGGTTGAAAAAGCATGTATTACAAAGAACTCATTAATGTAACTAGAAACAAAAATATTTTTAAAGTACTCTTCTGGATGATAGTAAATTAGATGAGAACAAAAAAGACCAAAACAAAGACACAAAAAAAAGATACAATTTACTATTGCAACAAAAGAAAGATGAAAAGACTGCCCACAGGGAGGAACACTGCTGAAACACAGAAGCATAACCTGCTCTGGAAAGTTAGGTGGCCATGTCTACAATCTCACTGCTTGGGAGACTGAGGCAGGGGGATAACTGAGAGTTCAAGGCCAATCTCAACTGCATAGCAAAACCCTGTCTCGAAAAACAAAACAAACAAAAAATGATTTGATAACTGAACTTTCAAACATTTAAACTGTATTAAACATATAAATATACTTAGTGACTCAATCCATTATGGCACAGATTTACCTCTTGCTGGTTTCCTATCGCAGAAATCTCTTTAAAACGTTAAACAATTTATATGCTCATCATAACATTCATTATATGAATGTTCATAATATGAAATCAAGTTAAGAAAAATTATACAATGATCAGCAACTTGAATTGCAAAAATCAAGCACTGAAAAATAAAAACTGAAATTCTAACAGTACAAAAATGTAATCAAAAGTCACTTGGGAATTACATGTTCCTTACCATTTTAGATT